>PVHY01007050.1:0-70067 GCA_004024945.1 Uropsilus gracilis
CTTCCTTCCTCCCTCCCTCCCTCTCTCCTTCCCTCTCCTCCTCCCCAAACAAATGCAGGGGGCAAGGAAGAGCTGGTTAGAAAGTCTTCACTGTGTGTTTATGACTAGAGCACAAGACTGAGAAACAGAGATACAAGGGGAGAAACAGCATTAACAGGCTATATTAACAGGGAGTGAAAAGAAAAGGGACAGGAGAGAGGAGGAAGGAAATTTGTAGGCTGGTATGTGACTGATGCGGTCTTCCTCCCCCAGACAGTGTCTGTGCTGTAGAGTCCAAATCAGAAACCCAAAATGGGAGTTGAAGGTGCTCAGCTGAGCAGAGGTTGGGGGGGCAAGATAAACCAGTTGTGTGTAGAAGATGGTGTCCACCAGTCAGTTGTCAGCGCTCAGGGACTGTTCTTGTGGAATCAGTTGACCTTGTGACCAGAACTGTTGTCAAGACCAGACATCATTGAAGGGGAAAGAAGCAGGTAAGAACATGAATGCAGAAACTAACGGCCAAGTTAGTGCTATCCATAAAGAACACGAGTTGATTGCTTCATTTTTTAATGTTATTGTGACCCATTCTTCCTTAGTTCCCAGCAGACCCCTGCAGGTAGGGTTTGGGGTCTGGAAATCTCCAACTTCCACCTATGAGCATTATTCACTACTTCAGAGGTTGTTAGTCCTAAATGCCTAGGGATTGCAGGACTGGACCAGTACCAGTCTGGTGTAGTAAGAGGGCACAGGTGCCACTGGCCTCAGCATACTCACCTTGGGAGTGGCAGGCAGGATACTGTGGCTATGTTAAGGTCTAAGGGCCTCTCAAATGTCAGCAGGCACCAAAAGTTCTGGAGCAAGGGGCCTGGGCAAGGGGCAGAGGTTGCTGAGGACACAAGGGATTTACATCCTCACAATTTAACATTCTCACACACCAAAGTATCTTAAACTGTCATACTCTTTCTTAAGATTGGGTCAAACATTCCCTTTCCTAAGAAATCTTTTTGGACCTATCATATTCTGTTCTCCTTTGAGCTACCATGATAAAGTATTTCTTTTTATTGTGACTTACATTGTTTTAGCATTTATGTCTTATCTAACTCCTTAATTGTAGTATCTGAGAACAATAATTTAGATCATTTTCTGACTAGTGGTAAATATTCAATATATGGTCCCCAAAAGAATGAGTAAACAAATGACAAAAGAAAAATAAGTTTAAAGAGGTGTTATTTTACTTGAGTTTATATTTGGGGAGTATAGATTTTAGCTGGTTAAGATATGAACCAATGGCCTCACATTCTAATTGAAAAAAAAAAATAAGCATTTCTGGAGACTCTCAAAAAATAGGACCTTATATTATAGTCATGAATGTTTCAATTAGGAAAAAAAAAGGGGCAGTAAAGTAAATCCATGGGACACTGAGGCTTGCTGACACAAAAAATTGGATAAAAGATTTAAAAAATTAAGTGCATAGATATTGAAGAAAATATCAATTTATGAATATTTGTCATCAAACAATTCACATGTGACTGTGAAAGTAGAATGGGTAGAATGAAAATCTTTGGAATTCATTTAGGCTATTGATCATTTTCCAAAACATTGTAGACAAAACTGAAATGTAGGCATAGATATAAGGTAAATAGGTACTGAAATGTAGGCACAGATATATGTAAAGAGAAATGACAAATTGATTAGATAAAATGGCTTCTTTAGAGATGTGAATTTCAGTGACCGTGAAGCAAAATGGAGGCATAACCCAAACACAAGAGGGGTACAAGGCTTCACAAAGAGTAGGTAATAAGGAGAGAAGGATTCATCTTACAAAGAACAGATGCTCCTTAATAAAACTGCTTACCCTGCCATATTGGTAGTCTTTTTATATAGAAAGATTATTTCTGGTAAAAAAAAAAAAAATCCAGAAACACCTCTAGTTCCTGATAGTACTCCTAATAATGATAAGTTGTGCTACATCCCCGCCCCCTTTAATATTGCAGATTTCAAGGACAGATATGCTAAAATGTGAGAATGACCTTAGTTGGAATTTCCCTTTAGGGAGATGCAGGAGGGAGAAAGGTGACACAGGTTTCCTGGGAGGCGGGAAATCAGGATATATAAAGGGTGTGAAAACAAAGAGAAGGGATCGGATGCAATATGGAGGTCAGATAGATTCATGGAGGAGAGTTTGGTTTCGGCCATTTTGTAAGATGGAGATGTGAACCATGTGAGCTTGGCCATGTGGCTGACCTGGGCTAGCTGCATGTGTGCTAATGGCAGTTAAGGAGTTTGCAGATTTGAACTTCGTGTTGGGAGTTTGTTTTGCTGAGTTTATCTTGTGTCTGAAGAGGCCGTGCGAAAGTCAGGCCTGAAAAGTAAGTGAACTTTGCTGGGTCCGGTACCATGAGGTTTCTACCTGGACGACACAAAGAGGACGGCATGGAGGAGCTGGAGCACGCCAAAGGAGAGCGCCTAAAGAAAGATGTCTTCAAACACGCGGATTGAAATCTGACTGGCTGATTTTGGTGAGATGATCGGGACTGAGAGACTAAGGATTTCTGGGCAATCTGGGAAAGGACTTTGAACAATGCTAAGAAAGGTTTTGGACAATGTTAAAGTAATCGGAGTCTTACTTATATGTTTCTTGAAAATCACTTTGTTAGAAATAAATTAGTCTGCACTGATAGTCTTGCAGTGGTTTGGAATTTTGGTTTAGAAGGCTGGGGATGGTGGAAAGAACCCACAAGAGTTTAAACTGTGTTTTTAAGTTTTTCTATTTAGGTCTAAAAGAGGGAAAGAAAGCAGAAAGAAGCTGTTAGCTGATGTTTGCATATCAATAGTAGGCAGGTACAGTGAAAATGCCAATGAATAGCTTGTAGCCTGCTTATAGAGAGAAGCAGGCATAGGTGTATCTAGTTAAAGGTAAAGGTAAATTGCTATTGGACTGCTTGAAGCCTGCTTCATAGAGAGAAGCAGGCCTGTATGTGTTAAAGTCAAGGCAAAAAGACTTCTTCGGGTCGCCCTGTTTCAATTCTAAATCTTTAGGTAGTGATAAAAGTGTGCATGAGTGTGCAAGATTTCAACTAACCTTAGCTTGAAGTAATCACATGCCACAGTGACACATCTTGGGGAGGACTGTTCTGAGCAACTTGAGGAGACCTGTCATTCTGCTGCATTTTAAAGTATAGTGATTTTCAGAAATTGAGATTTATTTTGCACAATATTAATGCAAGTTTCTATTTTACAAAAACAGTTTGGGAAAAATCTATCCTAGGGATTTTTACAAATGAATAAGGAAGCAAAGAAGTAGGGAACCAAGAACTGAAGATCAAGTGTAACTGAAATTTATCCTGGCTAAATATTCAAATTTGAAAGGATGAAATAGTATGATCTCTTCTTAGCATTGTTCCACTGAGGATGCTTCAGTTTTGCAAAATAGCAAGGTTTTCTGTCAATCAAGTATATTCAGCAGAGTCATCTCAAGGTCTTGGCAAGCCAAGGACCATACTTTCAAAGAATGTAGTCTTTTGATTAACTGCTTTCCTAATGGAACAAAAGACAAACTGTATACAAAGTTATCATTAATGGTGGTTCACAGGTTAAGAGAGGGCACATTATTGCACAGCCAGTATAGAAGGATATGTTCCCCTAGGGACTTTGCTACATTTAAATTCAGAAGTAAGCAAGGGCTGCCTTAACACCTCTTTAAAGTCAGAATTAATTTATGATTAGAAAATGATGGAATTCTTAATTATCATGTATAGGCAAACCCATGAGCAAGCTCTATTCTTAGTAGACTTGCAAGAATAGTTGCTATTAAAACAAGGCCATTCATTAAATCTCACAAGAGAACTTGCAGTATACAAATGTAGGCCAAAACATAAGGGTCTTTAGGTCAAATGTGAAATTATTTTAAATTAATTCTTGGCACTAAACTAAGATGACTTTTGTACTGTGATTATTTTTCACTTTCATTAGCAATGGTTCTTGAACTTTAATTTCTAAAGTGCGATACAGAAAGGTTCTTAAGATGCATTTATAGTAAATGTAGACTCTTCTAGCATTTTAATTCTCTTAATAGGTTGTCCCTTTTATGCAGAATTTTGCCAGCTGAATGTTAATATTATCTTGGTTATGGGAAAGAATATATTGAAGTTTCACTGATTATAAGTAACTGTTTAACAGGAGTACAACATTAGGTAAAGGACTCTGATATTATAGTAACATTAGAAAAATTATTAGATAGTATATTTTGGCAAAATCCAGTTGGAGGTATGTTAAAATTTTAATTTGAGATTTATATTATAATGCTAATTGTAAGCATACATGATTTAGACTGTTAGATAATTCTCAAAATGATCTGAACACATATGGAAGAATAAAAAAAATAACCTGAAAAAAACATGGGAGAAAGATTAAGAATGGAATTTGTGAAAAGCTAATGTGATTCTAAACTTTGAAGAAAGGTTTAGAAAGAATGAGTAATGAAATGTTAACTCAGGAAAAAATGGTGATCACTAAGCAAACCACATATTATTGAAAGCATTGATAATATAATACAAGTTCTGTAAAGACAATTGTGTACAGTTACTTACAAATATTCATTGGTAGACAAGTGACAAGAGTCTGATAACAAAGATCCACAAAGAGCTCCTACAGCTCAATAAAAACAAAGCAAAAAACCCAATCAAAAAATGGGGAGAAGAACTAAAGAGACACTTCACCAAAGAGGAGATACAGATGGCTAGCAGGCATATGAAAAAATGTTCCACCTCACTAATAATCAGGGAAATGCAAATTAAAACCACACTGAGATACCATCTAGCCAGGAAAACAAAAAGTCAAACAAAAGTCTTTAATGCCACAAGTGGCAGATATCTTACTGCAGTCATCATTTTTAATCCCAAAGATCCCAAAGACACGTGTTCATGATGGTGCCCTTTTGCCCCTCCAAACCTGAGGCAGGCACTCTACATAGCCCAGTATTTCTCCAGCATCTTCTCTTTGCTTCTTCTCTTTCCAGCATTCCAAACTGCTCTGCTTCTCCAAAGCTCTTCAAACATTTTCAACAAATGCTGATGTAAAAATCAGCTTTTCAAATCTCTGTTTATCTCCAGGTACCAGGTTTCCATGCCCCCTTGCTGTGGCGCCACACTCCACACCAGCTACTCTTCTGCCACTCACTCTCCTATGATGGCTCCTTGCCATCACCAGCTCACTCTTCCAGGGAGCTTTTGCCCAGCCTGGCCACATGGGCCTCCTCTATTAGTCTGCCATTCTCATATCTCTCTACACCTCTCTCCTCTCATCTTTTTATGCACCTGTTTCTTGCGGGTATTTCTCTCAGACCGCACCCACCAGGGCAGTATGGCACCCAATACCATTTTCAACTGCATCACTACCAGAAACCTCGGCTGCTGATCCAAGTCAAGTCACCCCATATCAAGTCTACCTTTCAGATTGCTGTGACTTTGTTGAATTAACATTTGTTAATTAGAACAAACATAACTGGTGATGAGCAGTGCTCAACCAAAGTACAAGAGGCACAGCAGAACCCAGGAATTTATCACTCATACTGAATGGGAGAGGTAAGCACCATATCTCCAGAGCCATGCAGGGAGGTCTTGTGGGATTCAGAGAGAAAGAACACAACAGAACTTACATGCCTTTATAAGGGTCAACAGGTGGAATGTTTCAGGCTTCCCAGGTGGAAACTAAACTGGTCAATTTAAGCCAAAAGGGTTGAGTTTCAGTAAACTTGGGGTTGTCTGATATAAATGTTCTCAGGCAAAGACCCTGTGAGCAGGAGGAGTTCTCTCACAAGGGTAGTTGAAGAATGTTATCAGTAGCCTACATTTACTTGGGATGCTCGGGACTATCGCTAGGGCATGCACTGTGCTCTCAGGAATGGCGAGGGTCAGTCCAAGACCTGCTGGTCATTTGACCACAAAAATGAGTGCTAAAGTAACAATATTATATAGTAGTTTCTATAGTAGTTTTCCAAACTCTGGGCATGGACAATAATGCAGATAGAGTAAATTCTTGTGACTCTGAGAAAAGAACTTCCCTTATCTATGCTTTTGCTCCTGACAGTAGAAGAGTAGAAGAGGTGAGGAATGGCTATGAGTTGTATAAAGCTTCTAATTTTGTGGTAATTTTTTATTCAGCAGTTGAAAACACATATAAACCTTGTGCACAATTTTCATAACATGTGTTGTGGTCGTGGTTATATAACTCAGGTCACAGCAAATGGAGTTCCATTCCCTTAGCCAGAAAGAATTGATTTAGAGATGGGCATGTGAATCAAACTGAGTCGATCAAAATTCTCTTTAAGATATTTCTGCTAGACCAGATAAAACATTTTCTGCTCAAACTTTTTATGACAGCCATCATGCTGCCTGGAGAGAGAAAAAAAACCCTGAAAATATTGTCATGTTTCCTCTAGCTATATACAGAAACAACCTTGAATCTGATTCACACTCCAGAATCTGTTGTTGCATAAGAAATAAGTGATTTACCAATGAAAGAGTCATTACTAATGCAAAGACTTAATGTTTTAAGCCTATTATCCTTTCCCAGTATATCTTTCATACACACTAAACCTTCACCAAGTGTAACTATGTGTCATTTCTCAAACTCATCACTTATACTTCTGTAATTTTCTCATGTTTCTTCTGCAATGTACTACAGTGTACCTGCCAGCATACATGTTCCTTAACATTTTTTATACTATTCCTGTCTATCCTTCAGTTAACTGAATTTAAGTTGCTGGTCTTTAGAATGTACTTGTTTTAACAATGACAACAAATTCTTGAAGTAATTTGGAGATACACATTAAACTGCTTTTGAAATTTAGTAAACAGATGTCTCTCTGTGATTTAATACCTGATTATTTTTAATAATTTCTCCAGGCCTATTTAAGATGAATACCTACACATTTTATAGGTTCTAAACAGTTTTAAAATACCTTAAACTACTTTTTGAACTTTTTATAGATGTGTGATGATGTAATCATACCTATGGTTATTTAAAACATGCAATTTCTTAAGTAATGCTGATAATTTTAAAACTATATTTGTTTTACAATTTGCTATTTTAAGTGTAGTTTTCGTCAAGCAATGCTACTATTATTGACTATTGACAATTGACTATTGACTACCTATCACTGTTGAAATAATATTGGGAAATAGAAATAGAGAATACCTCTTCTCACTTTGATTACTCACACCCTTTTTAACATAGGATGTCATAATACTGATTATGTTTATGGGACACTAATATTTAACTCTTAATGTAATAGAATTCTGATTAAATCACTGATATGGGCAAGTTTGATATATACCTGACAGTTCATACCTTTTGAATCATATTCTTAATAATTTCATACTTATATATATTTATACTTCATTCTCTAGCTATAAAATATTTTGCAGACAGGAATATCATCTGATGTATCTGAGTGTACTTGTCTTCTTATCCATACCCTGATGATAGGCACTGTTTTTACTCAGAACAACTTTCGTAGATAAAGTAAAATCAAACTAAGGAAGTGAATGAACAGCTTGGAACTCAGTGACCTAGTAAAAAAATCCTTCCATTTTGAAGCATATGGGGCTTGCCAGAAAGTTAATAATAACAATGTATTAATCTGTAGAGAAGGAGGTGAAAATGCTTTGTGATGACAGCTTTACATGCTGATATATACAAATGTTTTTCAACCAAACTTTAGGACCTTACTTGGCTGACTTGTATCTAACTTTACTATAATTTATTGTTCATATGGGCAAAACTTTTACAGTATTCAAACATTTATCCTCAGCATTTATTTCTAACATATAAAAGACCTTTAATAAATATTAGTTTGATGAATTAATGGTGCAATCTTTATATCAGCAGTGATTAGAAATATGAATTAGAAGATGATTTGCTGAAAGTTTATTTCTAAGGAGTTATATATATTTCTGGGTGTCATTTATAGGAACAAAACCAAATAGTAGTATATTTAAAGAACATCTATTTTGATTTATTTGCAATAATTTTAGGTTTATATTAACAAAGGTTTACTCCTCACCCTTAAATGTTAGTATTTTTATATGTATAACCCTCTTAGTCTTCCAATATAACATCTCAAAATGAATTGTTCCTCTTATCTTCCTTACTCTATTAGAGGCGCTACATTTTTTCTAGCCATCAAATCTGTAAAATTATGATTTTAAATGTCTCCTTATTCCATCATATCCAATTAATTGTCTTAGATTTCAAGACATCTGTTACCCACATTTATTTTGATAGCAACCCAATTGAGTGTGTTAGAAATCAGTGTACAGATGGGGAAATGATGAGTCATTTCCTCAAAGAAGGTTTAAGTAACCATTATTCAGGCCCAGATCCATTCCTAAATTCTCCATTAGTTCTTTATAGAATATTTACTCATAATACTTTTTTTCTGATATCCAGTAATGTACTAATTTCCTGTATTTTAATTTTATAAATCTGCTGCAGTTAGATTGTTTCACTTGTGCTTATTATGTTTCCTCAGAGAGGGAGTAAGTTAATATCTAACACTCATATGTCTGGCCACCCTTGAAAGGTGGCTCTCTATGTGGATACCTGCAGGACCATTTCCTATCTACTACATTCCTTCTGGACATTTCCTTTCAGGACAATTACCATTCTCATTTTGAAGATCATAGAAAAATCCCTATTAGGCATCTACAAGCTTCTATTTTAAGTTTTTTTTTTTCCCCCAGAGCAGTGGATTTGTACATCAAACACTATTCTAGCTATTAGGCCAAGGAACATTATCACTAATCCTCTTTACCTCACAGTCAAGGTGAAAAGACATGGAAGGTAGCAGCAATTTCAGGAGAATCTGATAGAAATATGTAATGGGTTCTATGAGACCTTAGAAGTACCAAATCTACTATGGAGATCTAAAATGTCTTTTTGGGACAGTGGGAGGGAAACTCATATTTATAGGGACAACTTTACATAACATAAAATTCAACATCTTTAATGGTACAATTCAGTGGTAAATACTGTGTTCACATATCATGCAAGCATTACACTATGTAATTCCAAAAAATTTTAATCACTCCCCAAAGAAATTCCAGACCCATTGAGGTGCTAATCCCCATTTTTCTGCCACTACCTCCTGGAAACCACTAATCTATATTTTGTCTTAGTGGATGTCTCTTTTCTGGATATTTCTTTTAAATAATGCACACAGCTAGATCAGTCTTAGTCTAGTCAGTTCAATGTTTAGGCCACCCCCAAGGAATCTCTGTTGATTGTAATTTTGTTTCCTAATTTATGGGTCATGATTACTTGTGTACAAAATTTGTTGTTGTTGAAAGATAAACATTTTTAATGTGATAATGTGCAATTCTGAAATTTAGATTATCCTCCCTTCCTCCCTCTCCCCTCTCAGAATTTATTGTTACTCTTTATTACCATTGCTTATTTGGTGACTCTCCCAACTAATTTTGTAATGTCTGTTATTTTTCTATCATGTGTTACCAGATTGTCTCTATTGTAGTAGTTTAATAAGTTAGAGGTTAGTTTAAACAAATGTAGATTTGCTTAAATCTGGAAACACGCTCCTAGTCTTTGTTGATGACCTCTGTATACCTATTTGACATTCTGAGCATGTCTTCAAACTCAGCCAGGCAGTTTCCAACTCCCCCCCTACCCTGCACATCTTCCCTTGCTGAACCTGAAGGTCTGTGAGAGGTGAGAGCTTAGCATCTCTTTTGTTCTTTTTTGAGCATGTTTTCTGATGTGGAAATTTGTAAGACATTCTAGATTCCCTGGGATATGTTGGAATTTTGAAAAGTTCTTACCTAAGGCAATTTATTCCCTAACCTTTTGTGTAGTCAGTGGTCTGCTCCAAGTTTAAACCTTTGTCCCAGACAGCAAGAACTAATTATCTTCCTGTAAAAATATTTTTAGTTTCTTATTTGCATTATTTACTATTACTACTACTACTATTTATATTGCTGTAATCCTCATAGTTCTCCTACTACAATGTCACCAGTTACCATATTCCTTTGTGTTACTTTTGACTAGTGCCCTATGAACTGCCTCAGTATGGGAAGAATGAATTCCTTATTAGGCAAGATGATCACCACCCTTTGATCTGCCATGTCAAGTTGCCTCTGAGACCAATCAAACCAACTCAACAAAATTCTTTGTAAAATGAGATTATTTTTGCTCCTTCTGGTAGTGGCACTTACATGGAGATTGTAGGTTGTTCTTTCCAAAGATATTGAATAACTGGAGAATATAAAATGGGAATAAGGTAATTTAAATGTCACAAATATCGCTGTTTACCAAGATTCAGATGACTTTTCTTTATATTACCTTCACTGGTGTAAGATTTTGGTTAGTTTCCAGAGTTTCAAAAAGGTTGATTCTGTCAGTTGTTTCCAAGCTTTTTATTACCTTTATGAAAGGATGAATGTTTGTATTTCTTTACCATTTTCACTGACAACATTAGGAAAGTTTTGAAATGATGTTAAAAGTAAACTGTGTTTGATAGAACCAGTGGAATAATTAGGTAGAAAAAGGCAAAAGAACAAGCCAGATGAGAAAGAACATTGTTTCAATTGGACCAGAAGCACAGGTAGGAAACTGAGTTATGCTGGGAAATGCTGTTAAGTGAGCAAGGCTGAAATATAGGATATACCCAGTGGTAAAAAAACAAACAAACAAACAAACAAACAAACAAACCATGTATTTTAGAGTAGATAGGATGTCCTGTTGTATGTGGTAACACAATGCAATATTTGGGCTTAATTTTTGTAAGGGGGACTGAGTTATTTAAAATAAATTTATTCAATCATTTCTATAAGCATGAAGGATGGATAGTTCGACAATGCATGCAGTCATGAAATTTAGTAAAGTAACTAATGCAAAAATCCTAAGTATAAGAGATTATGAACCAAACTGGGGGCTGGTTACTAGGCAGAGGAGAAAATACAGGGGGACATTTAGGAACTAAAACTGGATTGCCCATTTTTTCAGTGGGGGAGGGGCAGGAGGAAAAGGAAAGACTATGAGGAAGAAGTGTAGGGCAAATACCTGGAATGATGCTGATATTTTGGCATCAAAACTAAGAAGACACTGATGTAACTCATTGAAATTAAGAATTTAAGCTTGAACAAAATTTATCAAACATAAAATGCATTTGGAAGAGGAAAGGAAAACAAGTTTAATTAAGTTTTAAGGATTACGAGATTAAGTTGTCAATGTAACATAATGGAACAAAAATCAACAGACATTTTTAGATACAGGATTGGTGCTCAGGATGGAACTTGGAACTGCCAATGAATACTTTAGATAGTCAAAAATATATGTAAGTGATTTTTTTTGAAGCTATGGATATAAATGTGGTCCATAGAATAATAAAATTTATAATAATGGTAATAATAATAATGAAAGGGTATTAAGGCCATGCTAGGAAACTTTGTCAGTTGAAGAGTAAATGTTTTACTAGTGTTCCTAATCAAATTATATCAAACAATAATAGTCATTAAAAAGAATATTCACACTAATACGTGACGATCATGCTGCTCTTTCTCAGATCTTTATCTTTTGTTAAGAACTAGTGAATTTTCTCATATAGTTAAGAAGATCTTCTGATGAAGGAAAATTTCTGGTGGGAAAGCTTTTTTCTAATAGTATATAATCCAGTTATCATTTATATGTTGGAAGAGTGTATCTTCTTCTGTTCAAAATTTGTTTAAAATCTACATCATCAATATGAATTTAATTTTTAATACTGTCAGCTATTGAGAAAATTAAGCTCTTGTAAGGGATAAGCCAAGAGATGTCAAAACATAATCAGGGCAAAGACAAAACAAAACAACAATAACAACAAAATAACCTTGCTCTTGAGAAATTTGTGGTGTCACTAAAATAAGCAACATTAACTTATTCTATTCCAACTTAAATCTGTCCCAATATAGAATTGAAAAATAAATTATATCCTAAATCTGAGCTTATGTTTTCAAAATAAATAATTAATGCAGTTATTTTTTTAAATGCTAGAATTTGTGGACAGGGACAAACTAGTGCTAACACAGTACTAAAAACAGTACTGGGACAATGTCAAGGACAGTGCTATGAAGAGGGACAAGACATTGTTTGTGTATTCTCACCCATCTGCTCAAGACACCACTCATATCCAGGGGCCAAGAATTATTAGGTTTATTTAACAAACGGGACCTGAGGAAAAGGAAAATGTTCTTAAGGTCACAAGTGGCCAGGTATCTCATGCCAGGTAGTGGGACAGTGTCTGTCGTGTCTAGAAATCTGAAACAAAGGTCATTCATGCCACATCTTCAAAGGTTCCCAATCATGTCTGACAGACCCTTTTCTATCCTAAGTATCTGATTGGTCCATTTGGCACCAATTAGCTTATTTCCATTTTCAATCCCTGTAATTTGCTCAAGCCCTTGACTAATAGGTAGAGAACTTGAACCTGATGGATCCATTTAGGTTGAACTGAATTGGTCAACTTATGATCCTGAAGTCAGGGCTGGCTTTTGGGTTTCAGGACTATAGTTTCAGGAATGTATTTCAAAGTTTTTAAAATTTAATATTCATTAAATAAAGAGTATGTTATATATAAAACAAATTATATTTGAAAACAGAAACACATTAGTAGTATTTTATTTAAATGAAGATTGCAATAATCAGCCACTGCCAGTGTTCAAAATGGGCAAAATTTCAATTTCTACTGAAGTTAACTGAGTCATTTGGAACAGGGTTATTTCAATATAAATACCTTCAGTCTCACAATGAGAATTCCCAAGTGAAAGCTTTATTATGTGTATGGTATTATGAGAAGGGGTAACAAACCATTCAATAAACATGCAGATAACGAATATTCTAATCTTAGCAATCCATACCATTTGTCATAACTACTCAAGTCTGAACTTGTAGTACAAAAACAGCCACAGAAAATATATAAAATAATGAATATGATTCTGTTTTTTTAGACTTATTTACAGACACTGAAACTGAATTCTTATCATTTTAATGTGTCACAAAATATTATATTTAGAGCATAGGTGGAGCAATTAGACAAAATCATAGAAATTTCAAATTTAGTCCTTATCAGCATTATGACCTTACATAATTTACTTATCTTTGATTTGTCTTCCTCTTTGCATGAAGTTAACTATTGCTATCTCACTGGGTATTGATATTTGAGAGCTGATATGTCCAAATTTGTGCACTATCTGGTAAATTCTAAAACATTCATATAGGCAAGATTTAAACATAACAAGATTCATCAAAATAAATTTAGATTCATCGGTAAAATATTATCATAAACATGGTGATTGTTATTTATACATTTCAGCTAATCCAGTCAGTATAATACGAGAGGAAATAATTTGGACTCATTAAAGACAAAAACCTAGACAAATTGGCTAATGCATTAGAAATAATATTTTCCATCATATGTCATACCAGCATTTATATTGAATGTTGCATCTACCAAAGAAATCAACTAAAGACACTGCAGAATGTTACCCTAAGTCACAGAAGAAACGAAGAGATCCCTTTTTGTTTTAGAAGGGCATACTCATATACATCCATAGACATGTATTCATTTGTATTGAATGTATTTTACCTTCAAATATTTTAAGTTAGGAGACACATCTGTTTCCTTTGATGAGAATAAATCCCTTTTGGGTGAATGCCGCCTCTTATTTCACAGTAGAAGCATATTAATGAACTTATTTATAAAATTGTTAATGACCTGACATTGGGATCACTGTGATTTTAAAAGTAGATAGATATAATAAATGTATATGTTCAAATGGAAATGAATGGAAAGTATAAACCTTTTTCTTAGAAATTATTGCATTATAGGTTTAATTTGTTGATGAAGATCCATTATAAAGAAATTTAGTTTGTTTGGACCTTTCAAAACAGGCATCTTGATGAAAAGTACATTATAATATATAGTTCAATGGGCTTTTTATTGTTTGGTAACTTGATGCTGTAGTTGTTGCTGTTGTTTTCAAATGATTTTGTCTCAGTGAATAAAATTACTGGAAGTGTTAAAGACAAATACAAAGCATCTCTAGGATAAATCTTTCCTAAAATACTCAAATTAGCTTTTAATCTATAATTTTGAGAATGATGATGCAAATCTTAAAAATATGTTGCATTAAAGGCAACAATGAATTGTATCAATCACTATTAATCTCATTAAGATAAATTCTGACATTTGTATTTTTACCAGGAACATATGACATCATATTTCAAACTAAGAGCCACTTATTATGATATCTTATTTACATTCTACTTCTGTATCTTTGTCATTTCCTAACCATTTACCTGCCTCTTCTCAGTACCAGAATAGTCATTTTTCTTATTATGTTGCTTCTTTATATATATATATATATATTTTAATTTATCACTATCACTAAAATTATATTCTGGAGTTATTTCTTCTTTTTCCTATCATTTCTTGTATTTCTCTTTTTTTTTTCATTTCTTTATTTGCTCATTTATTGTTCTCTTAGTTTCATGAAGACTGTTATTCTTATTTCTTCTCCCAATACTTAGAGTAGAGCTTTAGAATTATTGTTTTTCCCAGGGGTTCATCTTCATCCAACACTTGGGGTCAGTTTCTCCACTTCCTCATTCTGTTTAGTGCATTGTAACTATTTCTGTGAACTAAGACAGCTTTCCTTTCTAGTTCTACTGTAAATGTTTTGAATTAGAATTGTATATCACAGGGGATTGGTTATTATGTTGGTCTTGGGAGCTATTTAAGGGACTGTTATTGTTGTTACTTTGTTGGTTGAAAGTATTTCCCAAGTCAGGCCAATTTAATGACAAGAGTGAGCTTGGAGTGGAGGTACAATAGCCCAGTCTTCATTGTGTAGGCTGAGGATGCAGGTGTGTTAAAGTCCCTTCTGCTAAACAGCAAGGCACAACCTATACTGTAGCCCCTTGAACTGAGCAAGTGCTCTGTCATCTTGGTCTTTTCAAAGGCTAATCTCCAGGAAGCTTCAACCACAACTAACCCTTTGACTGCAACCTAGCTCTAAATTCTGCAGGTTTGGAGGACAGTGTCTTTCTCAGTTACATGCCAGATATGGGATAGGGATAAGCTGTGGGCCCTTGTCACAAGCAGACCTTCTGGGAAGCTGTGGACTCTCCATGGCTCAGGATGTACAGAAACCTGTCAGGGACCTGAAAAGGACCTAGCTGTATTTTTTGGAAGGCTGATTCTAACCTCTTGCCTCTTGCATAGCAGGCAGTTGTATAGTAGGTGGGGGGATGGTTTATTCTCAGACTGGGAGCTTCAAGGAAACCCAGAGGTGGATTAAGAGAGACAGACACAGAGGCAGACCAGTGACTCCCAACCATTAAAATCTGCCACAGGCAACTGGGTGCCACTTGCTGGGCTGACTGAGAACTCTCCAGGCAGCCTGGTCTCTCCACAGGAGCTAGGAGCTATGGGAGATGGAAAGAGAGAGCACCCTGGGGAGAAACAAAAGCTTCCTCCAAGTCCTAGGCTAGGTACAGCTCCTTGCCTTTGCTTTGTTCAGCAGATTGTGTTCTGTGGGGAAGCTGCACTCTGGCTAACACTAGTTATTTTGGCTAATGGGAGTTATTTTTGCAACTTAAAAAAATACAATAACATCCTTTGTCTTATTTGTTGTTTATTTTACTCATATACTATTATACCACCAATCACATCCATATTGTTACATATATCAAGCATATCTATATATAGAATGTTTACATTTTTCCTTTTTTAAAATAGTTGATAGCCTTTGATTGATCAGTTTTGTAAAGGAATACCACAGCCTTATTTGGATATACAACATTATAAATCAGACCATGTGTCTATTTCATTTAGGGGGGAATTGTATTTAAAATTTCATCTTGCATTGCTTATTTCGTAGAATTTCTACCCACAAAAATATGATATAATGTGGCCTTTCTGGGTGATATGTTTTTATGTAAGGTACGGTGATTTTGAGATGACATATTTATTACAGATCAGTGGAAAAAATCAAGAATAATTTTATAAAGTCTTTCCCCAAATCCATATTTCTCATTATTGAATTAGATAAAAATACCCATTACCAGAAACACCAAATTTTCTCTTGGTGGTTTTAGTTAATATTTTCAGTAGAAAGAGAGTAATACAAACCCAAATGTTAAAAATGTGCTTTCACTCAATCAAAAGGAAATGTAATATTCACCGTACAAAATTTAATAAGTACTACATAAAAGATTAAAAATATTATTTCTCTTCATTTATATCTGATATCCTACCATAATACAATAAGACTTGGAATGTTGTCTCAGGCACATGACTCATTTAATTGAGTAGGCTTTTTTTACCAATAAGAGTCCAATGACAGATCTTTATGTAATATAGTATGTGTCAAATTTTATAGTGCACAAGTAAAATCTGGAGATTGTAGAAAGAGAAGTGCATATTCACAGACCTCATTCTGAGATTCATTTTTACTTGACCTGAATTGATCTACATTTATCTTTACGGTAGCTTTACAGGATTGATAGGTTGGGTAGGAAAAATGAAAGAACTAAGTAAATAATAACTGAAGAGCTTGGACCTAAGGAAATGAAAGAATAAACTTTCATTTACCAATAAATAAAAGATTGCAATAAAGCATGAAGAAGTTAGAGAAATTTTAAAAATATCATCTTGCACATGTTGATATACTCGTTAGATATCCAAGGGGGCATGATTATGGGAATTTCCTCTGACCTTCTGTCATATGTTTAATAGTTACCACTCAAAATGTATTGTTCTCTATAACCTTGAATAATTCAATGTGTAGTAGCTATCGTTGCTGGTTTATAAAATCATTAAATGCTTGATCTTAAATCGGTGTTCTAAGGAAATCACATTCTTTAATTCCATAAAAAAGTGAGTAAACTGATATTAAATTCTAACTTTTATTTCACAGATATACATTAACAATACTTACAATTATATTGAACTTTGGCAATATCTTTTTGCTTCTACTAAGTAACATCTTAGTAATTCTTTTATTTAATTAATTAGATATTGGCTACATATATAGTTATAGAAAATAGAATTTTAAAATGTATTTGTACCTATGTATTTGTTTATTACTGAAATAATAAAGTTAGAGCAGCTATTGAGCTGGAATTTGGAAATTTCTCTCATAGGACACATTCTGTTTTGCCTTCCATCTTTATGAAAGTGAGATGCAATTAAAAAGATTGTGTTCAAAGTGCAGATGGTAGTACATCTTGATGTAATGATAAAAGTCAACAGACAATTTAGTATAAATTATCAGACTATGGTTATAGAAATATTAAGTAATAGTAATTAATAGTTACTAAAATTTACACACCAGGCATTTTGTGAAGGATTTTATGTAATTGAACTAATGAAATCCTCACAATAATCTTATGGGCCTGACTCCATAATCATTAATTGTTTAGATCATAAAAATAACAATGGAGACCTTGAGAAGTTAAAGAGCTGAAACATTGTAAGACAGCATTGATAAGTTTAACCTAAACCTGAGAAGTGCTTCTAGCTCACTCCATCGCTTGTTTTTGTGAGCTAAACAAGTGATGAAGTTTGTGAACTAGAAGAGCTTCTAGCTCACTCCATCACTTGTTTTGTATAGGAACAAACTATATAAAAGTCAAGTCAGTGAAAAATTAATTGTTCAGTATGTCTAGTTTCAGTGCAGTAACTAGTCATATTTAGATTGTTAGTTAACTGGATGACAGTGGCATTGGGGCCTCAGGGAATAACACCTGCAATGTGGACAAAGAGTCAGCACATTTTGCTTAGAGGAATGATTTGAGTCCCAAATTAGTTCATCACTTATTTCACCTTTAAAACAAGGCAAGAACACTAACTAAGCAAGAGGTTACTTAGAATGATCTATAAAAGCATAGCATATTTACAAGCCATATTAAATGTATAATTTCATTCTCCCCTGTAGCCATTACCGTTATGGAACATGACATGCTCTCCTCTCCCATTTCAGGTCTTTGCACATTTTGTTCTCTCTTCTGAACATGCTTTTCCTTGGAGTCTTTCAATTTTTCAAAAATTAGCCTTTTAAACTCAAATGTCACATCATTGGAAAAGAGATTTCCTGAACACCTGATCAAGAAATTACCCCTTACCTACCACATGTAGGGGCATTATTTTTATCCTGTCTATGTTCATTTTCCTCACAGTACTGCACTTTAGCTATAAATCAATTTCCTTGTGTCATTGCTGTTGGCACATTTTAAAATGTATGCATACATAACAGCTGTCTATCACAGAAGCCTACATGTTACAGATGATAGATAAATGCTTTTTACATTAATGAATCAATAATACCTCTACTCTTATCATCTTCCCATCTGCATTCAAGAAATAAGATTTGCTTTATTTTTAATACCTGCTGTTGAGTACTCATTTTTGATTGACAGATGTGGGTCAGGATGTGAGAAATTAAACAGGTTCTCTATAAATTAAATTAAGTCAGTAACCATTCGCTGCAAATATATTTAAAATTTATACTGAACTTATCCCAAATTGCCAGTTAAAAATATTTCCTAAAAGCTTCATCATCACCTCAGACTTAAAATAATTAAAATAAGACCCACCATATGGAACCAAATAGGTTTCCTGTACTTACTAAACCTGCTTCTATCACCTGCTTACTGAGCTTGAAATCTCAATAGTTAGGTTTCATGTCTGAGTCCTTTCCTTCCACTGTAAGCTTAGATAGTCATGGGATTCTTATCCATTTGTTTCTCTATATGCACAATGTCCTAGAAATTTTAAAATATCATGCCTTATCTCTGAGCACGAGTGAGCTTTATCATCTCTGAGGCTCAGATTTATTATCTGTATGAAAGGATACTGTCTAGTTCTAATAAGTGTTATGAAAATTTCACTGATGCATACTACAGCTTTGGGATTTGAAATATTTTGGTTAGAGTTTTATCTTTTCTGTTTAAGAATTATACGTCTCTGAGCAGTATTCCAACTTACAATACCAACCTAAATAGTAATAACATATGTCCTTCATATATCTTGGAGTTAAAGTACACCTCATGGCACAAAATAGTAACTAAAAATGCTTAGCTATTAGAAAGTTGGTGACTCAAAAAATGTACATAAAAATAAGCGTATAATAGCTAAGCTGTATGCAAAAATAATTAGAAACTTATACTCATAGAGAGATCACAAAAGAAGGGCTAGCCTTGTGGAAGAGATTCTTTACATTTGACACAACTCAACTAAATTTTGAAAGGTTAATAGGTTTTCATTTGATAGCTATGTGTAAATATATATTTTATAATGTCTAAGTGTGGTAGAAAATGAAATACAATGAGAAATGATGTGTTGATCTTATACAAGATAGTGGTTGTTCAGTCTAAATTGAACATTGAATGGAAGTAGATTGAAATAAAAAAATGATAGTAAATTAATGTTTGAAGATATTTGTAGCAACAATCATATAAGACTTTAATAAGAAAGATGATTTGACCATTACTGAGACAAATATTTGAAGAAGACAAACATTAAACTTCTGAAAAATTAAGCAATTAATTCTTAAGCATGTTGGCAACTTATAATGATGGTTCATTACATTCACATAGAATCAGCTGGAGAAAGACAATGAACCCAGGAGGATTTAGAAAACACACAGTACAGTAGTAAACATTTGGTGTCCTCAGTCTCATGGAAGTGACACAGAGGTGGGCCTATGTGGATATTTCATAAACATGGTCACTGAACAACACCTAGGATACCACCAGTCTTGAAAATGAATGTCAGAAAATGTGTTCATCTTCTGCTCTATTAAGAACCATTATCTTTATTACCCTGTACATTTTCTCTGTAGAAGGAATTTTAGTCTTTGAATCTTGGCATGCATTTTGGGATGGGGATCTTTGTTATCTTTACTAACCTGGAATGTAAATCTAGATAAATACACTTTGAGTGATCAAGCAGGAAAAAATATGTGAGTTTCACTTATATTTTTCCCTTCCAACCAAGAGGATCCTTGAACAGAGAGTTGAATGAATGCAAGGAAGCTAACAGAAGATTTGAGAAAAGTGCTTCAGAATGTTGCTTTGAAGTCACAAAAAGAGGCATATTTGAGGTACAATGAAATGTCATGCTTGACAAAAGCATGAAGATAGGTGTAGGCCAAATGATGTAGAATGTTATCAGTTTCTACTGATAATAATTTCATGATGAAAATCAGTGGTAAATATTTGAGGGTTTGAGCAAGATTTCATTTAGATTTTAGTAATTTCAACCCAGATAAATTAATATATTATGTGGTTGTTAAATTTAAAGATGAGATATTAAAAAATAGCAGTGTTATAAAATTTAAATGATTATAGCATGTAGTACATTGTGTTTTTGAAATCAGAGAGATCATGTTTGACAGTTACAAGAACTATTATTTTGGGTTGAGTATTTTGGTGTATTGACATGCTATTACTACTGTGGATAAAATTAAACTTGATAGTGCAATCAAAAACACTGCTTGAATAGAATGTCCATATGTATCATTCAAATCAAGATCTCTTTGAGATAGGATAGAAAGGTATTAATAATTATGCAAAGATGATATAGCGTAAATGAAGATTGTCCTAGCTAAACTGGACTCAAGGTGACCTCAGATTTAAGCATTTGAGATAGTTGTTAGATATCCATTTGTAGAAATCAAGTTGGAACTTGGAGAACAGGAAATAGTAATTCAAATGTGAAATTAAATATTATTCTATCCATGAGTAATAAATCATTTGTTTGTGACTTTGGAGTGTTAAGTCTTTTTTTAGTATCAAACTTGTGGAAGATAATTTGTTAATTTATAGGCAGAGAAAATTCCAGATACTTAGTAGTTCCTCACCATTATCCTCGTAACACCTTCCATATTTGAGACATAAAGGGCAACGGTATTAAACTGAGTTTAGACCCTGGAATCATAGTGATGCCACAGAAACACCTGTGAGTCATTTTTATATCCTCCAGGTCTATAATGAGAATCATTCTAGTTGGCATAAGAAATCACCACCACTAATTGGTCCTTGGCCTATATGCTGGTAAATATGGTAGTTTAGAAGTTTATGCGATACTTCTAAAGCTGTTCTTTACCCACAGCCAGGTCTATAATTAAAAACAATTACATGTTTGAGGAAAGGGCAAAATTTAATATCACCTTAACTTTAATATCACCTTAACTTAATATCCTGTTCCTTAATGGAACAGGAATGTTAGCACTACGGTATTTCAACTTAATTCACAAGTTCAAATCCTGTAGAAACCAGAATATAGAGCATGAAAATTAAATACTATCATCTTAAGCAAGTGGTAACTTTATTTTCAGACACTACCAGATGCATTATCTGCACTGGAGAGAATTAACATGATCTCAGAGACATGTCACAGATCACATATTTATCAATTTCATATGAGATCTTAAATGTTTTGATATCCAGTAGAAAATTCCACATCCTCTGAATTGATAGCACACAAATAAGGATGGATGGACAATAAGTGGCTAATGCATTTAGATGCTTTGATAAAAGATGTACTTTAGAGGATAGTAACTAAAGATTCAGATACCTATGCTGAGAAAATTTTGAAAGTCAATGCTCTTGGCATTCTGGGAAATCTTTTTCAAAAACAAATTTTTATATCCGACTCTCCTACTATGGGGACATCTGAAAGTATTAAATTTATCTAATTATGGATTTTATCTTCAAATAACAATATACTCTCATGAAAAATACAAGGAATTATAAGTTTATGATTCCATTTATTCTCCTCTTATACTTAATGTCATATATCATATTTCTTCACATGCTATAAATTCAAAGAAATGTTTAAATTTGTCTGAAACTAGTCACTAATTGATAATTTGAATGTATGGAAGAATTTTGGCTGCAAATGTTTTGCTTTATTTTCCTTTGCCTGTTAATGTTATGCTCAAGAATAAGTTCCACTACATGAAAAAAAGGAAATGTGTAGATGTTATTAACACCTGGCTTCAAATAATTTGATGGCAGCATCTGTGTTTGCTCTTCTATAGGACTTTAGGATGAGCACCAGAAATATTTTGGTTGTTATTTTGCACTTTTATAAGAATTAAGTGTTCACTTTTCTTCCTGTTTACACTGCCAACTTTTAGATTGCACTCAGACCCCAAACTTCATACTGGTTCTTTCACTGTGAAGTAATCTCTCTCTACTCTGTGACTCCACAACAAACCTTATGCTGTGTCATAAGTAAATAGTTCTCTTTTGAATAATACATTTCAATATGTTCTTGTCTTTTGCTTTGTGACAGAGAGACTTTAAGGTAGTCTCTATTCTATCCTGCTAGCCATGCCTTCCTTCAGTTCTTTCTGATTCAGTGTGATAGGACTGTATTTCTTATAATCAGATGTGGAAGGATGTGCATGGTTGCAAAAGAATATAACAACCATCTCAGGAGTCAATTCCTTTTTTCTTTCCTCTGTCCTTATGCCTTCCCCTTCATGTTTTCCCTGGCTGAATTTCAATAAACCATCTGGTATTAATCCTCCAGTCCCAACGAAGTCACGTATGCCAATGAATAGAAGGAAACTGGAAGTGGATTCTTTCTCAGTCAGGCCTCTGAGATCCCAGAACTAGGATAAACCTTAATAGTAATCTTCTGTGGCCCTTTGCAGAGGATGCATATAAGCCATCCCTGATTTCTAGAATCATAGAAACCATGAGATAATCTCTATGTGTCTTAAATCACCAAGTCCAAGGTCGTTTGCAGAGAACACAGACTCTTTGGGGAAGACTTAAAGGTAACCTCTTAGCTCTCTTTTCCTCTCCTCAACCATCTATCTATTGTTACCTTAATGTCTTTGATGAAAACTTTCAAAGAGTCACTGACTGGGGAAAGGATTTTTTGTATCTAAATTACAAAGTTTAGACTTTAGTAACAATGCCAACTGAAATATGACAGATAAAAAACATTAAGAAATTCAAGAAGTTATTCCTTCCAGTTCTTTTTTTGTTATATCCAAATTTCTCTGCCAATTCACTAATGTTGAAAGAAGTTTTGGTTTCCTTTCTCCTAGAAGGGCTAACTATATCATAGAATTTGTTGTTTTTACCGTTGTTATTGTATCTGGCATAGGAGCTCCAATAAAGGCAGTGCATTCTTGAGCTAGTGTCATTTTAAAGTAATTCTTGAGGATTTATGATTGGAACCAAAACCTTGGATCCTTTAGGTCTTGAGTGGAATCACTAATATGACACTTCTCTATTAAAGTATATTATTTTTGATTTACTGTCTTGGCCAGAATAGGATGGTTTCCCAAGTTTCAATTTGGCTTTCCACAGTATGTGCTACACCTCTCATATTTTTCACATCCACCGAGATCCAAATGTGGGAGTTACTCCACTGTCAAATATTGTCAATCTTAGTTATACCTTTAGGGACAGGGGAAATGACCTTTGAATGGAACTGTGGCTCAGTGGGTTCATGATGCACTAAACTTTTGTCAGGTATTCATGTATTACCTATTCATTTTAAGGCTTCTTTTACAAAAAGATTAGCAGATATCAATCTGCTAAGGTCAAGTTGAACTGTGTTCAGAAATCATCTAGATGTCTAGATATTCATTGTCCCATTGTTTTTTGCCTGAGTAAATGGCAGTAAGTGTCTAAGGTGAAGATTTGATATATTTGTTAAGATGTATTTTTTCATAGACTTTGCTTCTTCCTACTGAAAGCCTGGAAATCTCAGCCATCACTGGCATTTAGATCAGAAAGTAGACTCAAGTCTATGTACTGAGAAAGAAGCATAACTTCTTCACTGGACAACTAGCATTGGCTTTTACCTATAGTCTTGACTTTTTCTGAGTCCCATCCTTATAAAACATGGCCCTGTTGGTGGCTTGTCTATTATGTCACTATGTTCTATTAACCAATTCTACAGCTACTGTGGATCAAACCATCTTCCTTGCTCTTCTAACCTGGATGAATGTTTCAGTATTTGTTATGCATTGGCTTGTGATCATTAAGTGCTACTGATAATTAAGTGCATTCATTACTTTAGGGATGCATTAGCACATGAATAGTAATGGACACAGTTTTATGACTACCTCTGATACCATCAGACCTGGTATGCAATGAAATCTCTACAGAATGTCTACTGTACAAGATTAAGGATGTATTTATAACAATTATTATTTTTTTTATCTATCTGAAATTCAAATTTAACCAAAGTCCTATATTTTCTCTGGATGCCATAACTGAATAACCACCACTAATTATATGTTTTAGTGCTATGCCTCCATTACCAACTCATTCCTGATTAGCTTGATAAATAGTATATCATTTTGTCCTTTCCAGGGATCATGCTCCTTTAATGGATTTTATTGCCTCACATATCACATATAGCAGTAGTTTTTTTTCTTGAGTCCTTGGATATCATCTTTACTATTTGTCAGAACAACACTGGCATTTTCACTTTGCTTAACTTGGATTATTACTTTCTCTAATTTCTAAGAGTCACCCAAGCGGAAAGTTTGTCCCATCCCTTGAGGCCTTTGCCAAGCTATTATTTTCTGTTTCCAGAGACTACCTCATAAACATTTTTATTCTGTCATTTGTTCCAATTTCCTTGAGCTCACAAATCAAATCTCAGGAACACTCTCTGGATCATAATGGGATACAGTGACTAAATCTTGTAGATCCTTTGAGTTATAATTATTTTTCACTGTTTTGAAATTTAACATGTCCTCAGTCAGCTTATGAAGGTATACCCTATTTGAGGACTAATAGTTAAGAGAGTGGTTCCTCAGGGAGTCACCTGCTAGTGAAAACCCTGATTGTCCTCCAGCATAGGGGACTCTGACATACACAGGTCACCATCTATACAGAGATGGGTCACCTCTTCACTCCTGGTATGGTCTACAAAACAAAAATCTTTAGGGTACTCTGTGTAAATACCCAATCACATGTTTAACGTTCCCACATTTTGCAAATTAAGCCTGACTTTAATATACCAACTGACCTTGACAGCACTTAAGCATCTCTGAAATTCTGTGGCCATAATCGATTGTCAGATCCTAAGTTTTGTACTCACCTGAGTTACTTTCACTATAAGAGATAAGGACCTTTTAACACATTAGCAACAATATCTTAGGCAAATTTGACATTTTAACTGTTTAGCAACTGCCTTTGTTTTTTGTTTTTTCTTTTTTTTTTCTTATCCCACTTCAAGCTATTAGTTTGACTTCATTGGAAACAGGTAAATTACAGTGCTATTGTAGGTGTTATTTCTCCTGCTTATAATGTTGGTTGCATCTCAATGTTCAGTCAAGGCATCTTCCACCATTGGCATGTTTTCCCATATTGTTATTAAGAAAATCTTTCAGAAATAGATCTTCTGCCTGCATGCAGGATTCATTGTCCTAGGCTGGTAGTTTTGAATGATAAATCTTCATTTATTTATTTTTTTTCTCAGACCACTTCCAGTATTTAGTTCAGATTTTTAAGAAACAAGCTCCACTAAGAGATTCAGTGTGTACAAATTTTGTTGTTGTTTGTTTTGGAGGGGGATGTCTACAAAAATAAGAGAAAGAAAACAAAAGCAAAAAACAAAACAAGACAGCTCTAACTACCTGGGCCTAGCCTAACACTGTCATGCAGGTCTCAGTATTGCTATAAATGGTCTTGCCAGTCACAGATAGGACAGTTGTTTCAGTTTTAAATTTCACAGAACAAAGTCGACTTAATAAAATTTGAAATAAAAAAAATTTGAACTAAAGAAAATCTTTCAATAGCCTTGGTCTGTAGACTTTATATTGCTTAAAAAAAAAAACAAAAAGTTGCATTTTCTGAAGTAAATATGATTTTAAAATAAATGGTGGTAGACATGTGAGAACTGAATAGTCATTTTAGAGATGGCAAGGAGGATATAAGATTTGGAAAAAAACTTGAATAATAGCAGTAGAACTGTTTTGGAAGTGTATGTGCCTTGGGCTTTTACAAAAGCTATATATTAAATATGATGAGTATATTACCATAGATCTGGTGTTTGATCCCATTTTTTAACATGCTTGGCACTATGAGAGAAATTAATTTGACTTAACTTGATGCACACAGTTTTATGAGGAATTTCATTTCATATCACCTTTCATTCATATTAAAATCTTTAGATTATTAATTTGTTTGAAACATTTTTCTAATACAAGTAATTTGCTTTTTTGAACATTATTGACAGTTCCTTTCTGAGAAAGAGTTCTAAATATATTTTGTAAGGTTTTATTTAGAAAATGAAATGTTCAAAAATATTAAAGGCTGAATTTAGATATTTGATGTCCAAATCTTTCCTGTACTCTTTGCTGGCTGAGATAATGGAACCAAATACATTTATCACAATGAGCACCATCAGTCTACAAGATTACAAAATAGTAGAAAGATCAGAAAACATTTAGCAGAAAGGTATTATTTTATAAACAAATGAACAGGGACTAATAAAAATAATTATACTTACAATTCTAATAATGCTAACATGAAGGTATTAATACTAAAATATATTAGACTGCTATTTTTCATAAGAAGAAAAATCAATTCTATGAAAAGGGAAATTTGAAACCCAGCTTACATACTTAAAAGAAAAAATTTCAAAATGGCATCTAGTTAGTTTTAGACTTAAGACTTGTAATATTTCTTATAGTTTATCTTTTATTTCAGGATAAGCTTAAATATTATTTGTTTAATTACTTGAACTAAAAATTATGTTATAAGAGAGTTTTATATACCAAATTAATAATCATTTTTATTGTGCAGTTAAACTGCTGGCTTTAAAAATATTTTTTTCTATTACATTTATCTTTTTTGTGATAAAACTTTATAATTTCTAAACAGAAAATCTTGGAAATAATAAAATTATTCACAACCTTCTTTCTTAATCAGAAAATTGATTTTTGAATTAACAGTTCAATTTTTTGTACCAGCATTTCTAATTTTCACATATACAGAGGATATTCACTATGATGCTCAGTTGTAAACTAGATATTGGGCAATTCTTTAGATTCTATACCATTCATTCTGAATATGTAAATCTGAGAAAAGCAATCATATAAAAGAAGTGGAAGTAGGTAAAGTACTTATGTTTATGAAAACAGATAAAGTATCAGTTCTAAAATAACTTTCATGGAATATCCATCTTTAAGACATCTAAAGAGCAATTTAAAATTTCTGCTACTTTCATTGCTCCTAGTCTACTAACGATATTTGATTAGGTTTTGAATTTGTAAATAATATTGTCTAAAAATACTTAGTATCTTGTAGTCTGTGATTACTGAAGTCATCAAAGGGCTGTCTTCTTCCCCAAGGCTATCTATCTCCTTCTTTCTCTGTGTTTTTCCTGAAAATATTTCCTCTGTTGCTTTGAGTAACTCCTCCCATTTATTTTCCACAGCTTGGCAGCATTTCTCAGGATGTCTGGGCAGGCATTTCAGTTCTGTCGAATGGCATTTTTCCAGAGCAAAAAGTGTTTTTTCTTTTTAAGTTTTAAATTGAATATCAAAATTATTTCTGTGTATCACCTAATAGTTGTAAAACTAGCACATCTTAAGGGATTTAAATGACTCTTATAAAAGTACATATACATTTAGTTTCATAACAGACTGTGACACAGAGATTTGTGTGTGGTAGGAGAAAAACAGAAGGAAGGAGGTAATAGCTACTTGGACCAAGAGGGAAAAACTGCAGTGTTAAATATTCAAAGCCTGTGAGAATTTTGCATAGAAAATATACTCTTGACATCAAGTACTTGATATGACTTGCTATTCAGGTTCTTAAAGTCTTTGTTGACCACAATGTATTTAATAATTATGGGTTTAAAACAAATAGTGAAAAATATCAATAACTTTAAGGTTGTGGCTTGAGAAGATTTTCCTTTTTGTTCTTATGCCTTCACACACCTTAAGTATATTTTTTTGAAAAGATATAAAATACTGTTTGCTTGAATTAATTTTATAATCATTGATTACACTATCCCTCATGTTTTTATACAATGCAATCATTTATTTCCTTGTTAGTTGAATATTAAGAACTTGAAACTGGAGTTTCTATATTTTAAAACAGTGTTTTAAACCAATTTTAACAAAAAAAGCAACTGATTTGTCTTAGGAAACTCTTGGCCAGATGTAGTACAAATGAAAAAAAATGGACATTTTAATGATTAAACATATTAAAATTTTGATGTCTTTCTACTGAAATCAGAATGATCCATTATAAAATAAGTACTTTTTCTAGAGCATCAAAAAAAGTTTATAGATAATAATTCTTAGTAACATGATTACATAAAATAATCTTGATTATATAAAATAATATAATTTTTAATAAATGAAATATGTAGTTATCATTTCTAGTTGTTAGCTATCACTTCTAGCTACAGTAAGTAGTTGATTACAAAAGAAAAGAAAATATTGCATGAAATACCACTCCCAATACTATCGTTTTAGAAGCTAAAGAGGATTTTCAGCAAAGGCTTTAGATATATAATAAAAGTTGCAGTCTCTAAACCATCATTGCCTCAGAGTTGGAAGCAAAAATTTTTGGTTAAGCAATAGTTTATTGAATAGGACTGTTAAGTGCTTTGAAAAACATTCAGCATGTTTGGATTTTACCCCAAATCTTAACTACAAACACATAGAGACCTACTAGTATCTTTTGATTATTATCAGGGCTTGAATGTTAAATATTAGTATAAAGCTTGTATTTCTTAATTCAATAACTTTTCTTTACCTGTTCAAATTTCATCAGTTATGAAATAGCTTCTAACTCCCTCAATCCTCGATCTCATTTTGTTTTGTTCTGTTGATTCTGACCATCTCTGTTGATTCTGTTCCACCCCTGTACACATATGTAAGACCTCAGTAAGCACGAACGTGAAAATGACACACACAGGCACATTGAATCCTGAATTCCCACATTTCACATGCCAAAACGAAACTAAAGAAAGAAAACAGGCTTCTATAAAACTGACATAAATAGGAAATAATCAAATTCAGTTTCTGTTCTTAATTCTTTTTTCCTTATATACTATGCAATTTTGTGAACCTTTTCAAACTGCCATGTTCTATAGTTTCATAGTAATTATAATATTATTCCTGTACACCTACTGGGATATTGTAAATTTTGAGTGAATATAACTGCAAATACCCAAAGAATATAAAATATGTAAAAGTATGAGTTAATCATGACTTTTTTATTTTTCACAAATCCTTGTGCTTTTCATTTCAAATTTGATGCTAATAATTAACTGATTTCTTGTGTCTCTTTTATTGTGATATCATACAATTTCTACCATTGAGTGATAAAGAAGAAATGAAGATACTAGTTCTGTGTACTGCCTTTGTTCTCTTTGTAGGATTCATACAATATCCAAATATGCAACACATCTTAGAATCCCTTTGCTATTTTCAAGTTGAATATCTATTTTTGAATCAAGTTCATTCTTCCTCTGCAGTATCCATCTCTGTTCCATCAGAGACAGATCTGTTGTTTACATGACAGTTTTTTTTTAAGTCACTGATTTACAGTTGAATGTTGCAGGGATATTCCAACTTACAGTCTCTTGATCAATAAAACAGGTAGTCATGCTTCAATTGTGCTTTGCTCACTTACTTGGTAATAGGCCAGATTGAAAAGCAAAAGAACTGGAAAATATATAAATGATTGGCTAAGCTAAGTTACATAGCACTTTAGGATATGGAGACTCCAGCAGTGTGCAATTTGAAATTCACAATAATGGACATCTTACTTTGTGAGACTTTGGTATTGTGGGTAGAATATTCTATAAAAGAGAATAGAGGAGAGCTAAAAATAGCCCATTGCATTGTACTGGTATCTATGCAGCAATTCTGCTGTTTAAAACTTTTGCCACTTTGTATGTGGAAACCAATTAGATATAGGAAGCTTTTTGGATGGTACATACAATCTAGCTAGCCCATTTCTTTTTAAAAGGCATGAAAAGAAGAAAGGAGTGAAAAGACATTTGGAATTTCTGTGAGTGTGTGACAGCTAGTCCAGAGGCTAGGGAAAAAAAAAAAATGTTTCCAGCAATTATCCTTATTGAAATGCAATGCACAAAAGTGCATTAGTACATTTATATTGATAGTTTTTGTACCTAGTAATATCTTTTAAGGAAAATGAACCAAAGCTACTGTATTCTGTGAATAAAACCACTAAATTCCATGCTTTTGAAAACTCACAAAGATAATTTATGGAAATATATATCTTCTCTATAATTCAGATACCTGATAGTTGGTATAATTGTTTGTCAGCATTTTAAATGCAAACTTCGTTTTCAAAAGATTTATGATTTGGCTGTAAAATCAGCACCAAGCTAGAATTTGGCATAATAAGTACTTAGTGGAAGGCAGTGACATTTCAAATGCATTTTTCTTTAATATATCATGGACTCCATTTCAAGGAGATTGACTATTTTAATTTCAGAACAATTTAGTGCTTCCCAAGCTCTCCATCCCAGCTGCTCCACATAAACACATTCTATTCTGTGTAAACTCTTCTGATACACACGTTTGGAGAACTCTGCAATCTCAGGAAAATTCAGAGAACAGAAAAATAACTGTTCTGCAAAGTTGCTGGCTCAGTGAACAAAACCATATTCTTGTGTGTGGGGGTAATATTTTGGTAAAAATATATATTGGAAAGCTTCATCAAGTGCTAATTTTGGATAAAATGTTAGTTCTCAATTTCCAAGTGAACTAATTTCATATATGCCAATGCAAAATAGGTATGGAAAAGTAATGTCCAACATACGGTGCTCAACATTCTGAGTTTCAACTGAAGGATGAATAACTAAAGGCAAAAGAATTGGCCAAAGAAGGTGAGAAATATATAACAGAATTACAACAGTAGGAACAATATATGAAAATCAACAGATGAGAACTTGATTTATTAATCTATAAATATTGACTTGGAAGGTTATTTTTAAATTTCATTTATTATTTATTTATTTTTAGGGCTTATATCTTCAATAAGCAATTAAGAAACTTGGAACCCTAAATCTAAATTACATCTCTTTCATTGCCCCATCTCACCCATGTTTAAGCAAAATTAACATCTTTAGCCTTATGAGCAATTAAGGAAAAAATCTTGGGAGCAAAACTCACTTACATTCTCTATTGTCTTTTTCAGTTTTTCAATCATATGAATTATATTTTATTAGAGGGAAATGAGTGATAATTCCACATTGTTGAAGGATAACAGGGAACATAGAAGTAAAAAAAATGAGCATTTAAAAAAAATAAAAGCAAAAGTAATTAAACAAAGCTTTTTCTCTCTTCTTCTGAAAGGGGTATAAAAACTCAGGAAAACTTATTTTCACATAAAATGAATGTGCTGGCATCAAAGTGCACTGGAGACTTCTAAACCCAAACAGCAGGACCTACAATCATTTTTGGCTGTGCTTTTTGGCTTCGTCCATAATGCCAGTTAATAATTAATAAAGAAACTGCTGAGGCAATTAAATATATATGTGTATATATATTTATAGTTTTATTTAACTGTCAATTTCCTGTTAACAGATTATATTGTGTTGTTTTTTTTTTTTCTACTAAAATATTTTTTTTGTCTGAATATAATATACCATTTGGTCAATTTGTAGAGAAGACTTAATTCATAAATCTGTGTTCTCACCATCATCTCAAAATCCCCAAATATCTATCCCATGCAGACGGAATTACTGGAGCAAACACAATGTACCTCTTTGGTGGGTTTCATATCATATGATTCCTTCTTTTATGATAAACTATTTCTTACAAATACTTTCTTCAATTGCTCTGCTAATGTTTATTCTGAATATATATTTGTCAATTATCTATATATGATGGGGGAATAATGCAGAGAGGATAAAAAAGAGAAATCTGATAGGAAGCAACCCTTCTAAAAGCATGAAAAAAATCTATAAATGTAATTATCACAAAGGGCACTAACTGGTTACTTAGTAGCAAATCTGTCAATCTGCTGTTCCAAGTAGTTTCTGCCTTTGCCAAAGTGAATTAAAGTACCAGATCCAGATTAAGGAAAGGTTATGTTTTCTTCTTTTGTTCTGGAATTGGGCCCATGGGTCAAAATGTAATAAAATGAAAATGGATCCTCATCATCTAAAACCTAGTGTTACATTGCAGATGGCAGAGGTTTAAGGACTTACTAAATTGATGGGCAAATTAATTTAAAAAGAAGTAGATGAATAGCTTTGGTGGACACTACTCTGCCAATTTGGCACTGTCTTTCAAGTTATATTAATTTTCTGGCAAGTCATGAATATGATAATGAAGGGAAGTTGCAGGTAAAAGAAAATTACTTTGGTACTAAAGCAAAGAGAACATGGCAAACATGAATTTGTAGCTGAATTGAAAGTTTGGAAATTATATAACAGTGACACCATTTAATAAATATAAAATAATATAAACCAGTATCTATTGGATATACTTATATATATAATAATGTCAAGTATGATATATTTGCACTCTCATATCAAATACCTACTATGTAGAATTAGGCAAGTCAATAATTTCATGATACTTTTTATATTTTTCACAATCTTGTCAAAAATATAGAGCTAGTCCATTAAAAATATAACTATTACTTCTCTGAAAAGAAAGTTCAGAATTTTCACTCCTGTTCTTGTAATAAAAATAAAGAAACTAAAAACCAGTGACTTTTCTTTGATCCATAACACAACTATGATCACAGAATGAGCGGTCATTCCAATTTTATAAAAGAGTTATTTCTGATATCTGATTAATAGGATTCATTTGTGCTGTCATCATAAGTCACTAGGACTACTTACACGATCATTTGGATGAACTGTTAGAGACTGAGTGTGAATTATGTGAAATTGAGAAACTCTGAAACAAAAATATTGAGGGAATTTTGCATATTTTGTGTGCTTATCTTCAGAAATACCACCAGATATTCTTGGGGAATCTGAGAAAGTTGCCTTCCTAGGATGGGAAGATTAATTCTTAAGAAATAAGCCTGGATATTTTCCATAAAAAGAGATGCACTGACCAAGATAAAATACTATCCAAGCTTTCACTCAAGCTCTTGCTTGTTCTATCATTTGTCTGTCAATCTACCATCTATCTATACTTCGGGGGGAAGAGAAATGTTATAGACCCTTGAATCTATGTAAAGAAAGGAAGAAGCCCAGAGAAGTGATAACCCAAGATAAAATAATGTCCTTTGTTTTCTTATTCCTAATGCACTTTTAAAGATAACTGTCTAGCTAAAGTAATAATTCTAAGACTCCACTGGATGGGTAAGAGTAATTGGGATTTATTTTAAGTTTGTGCAGTATGGGTATAATGACATAGTACTATTTGTATTTATAACTATTACGGTTAAAACTATTGTGAAGGACATGTACTGAAAGTTTCAAAAGAAGTATAATTGATATGCTAGGAAAGGACACACAATGACATTTTAAACTATATGTGATTTGGTGCTTGGGTGTGGTGGAGAAACACATATCTGAGGATGTGTGAAGGTATTCCCCTTAAACATAAACAGTATTGAAAGTTAATGCCATTAACACAATGAAATATCAAGGAAGTTTCACCTTAAACAGACTGAGTTCTTACTTTTTTTTTCTTTTTAACAATCCCAGATTCTAAGGAAGGATTATGCACTTTCACATAGAACCTCCTTTTTCGACTTAGTTAACTATGTTTTTCTGTTTACTTGTTTTCTTGACTTAGATGCTATCAGTGCATTTTAAGTAACATTGTATATTCTATGTATCTATTACATGTGTGACCATAGTTATTTCTCTTTCTGGCATGAACATATTTCTTGATCTCTCTTAAAATTAGAGATCTCCCTTGAAATTAGGTTTGGAGTTATTAAGTTTTAATCCACAGCATGCTGATGAAAACAAGTAACTTCCAGTCTAGCCCTTGATGCATCTTGTAAGTGACTCTAACCTTCTTCCCATCAACAGCAAGTTTGAAAGCTCTGAATTCTACAAGGGATAAAATATAAAATACAAAATACTAACCAATAGACCAGTATTTGGAGAAGGGTACAAATTCAGCATTACTCTGTGACCTGAGTGTAGAATAAGCTTCTATTGCACTAAACCAGTAAGGTTATATTGCTAATTCTTAGAACTTCAGAGGGGTAATTTCACATTCTACCAAGCAGTCCATTTTCTATTCCTTAAACTTACCAGGCTTCTTTTTGCATCAAGGAATTTTAAAATATTGGCACTTTTCCCCATAGTGAAATTCCCCTGCCTTTCTCATTGACCATGTCCTTTTTACTCATTTCCTATTGTTTCTCTGCACTTTACAATTATACTTATAATTGTGTATTGGTTTGTCTCATATCTTTCAACAAACATAAACTCCATGAGAGTAAGGAGTAGGTTTGTCTTGATCAATGAAGTAAGCACAAAATTTAAATTAAGTGCCTAAGATTGTAAATTCAAGATAGATATGAATTGACTGAATTATGAAATCAATAAAAATATTTTAGCTCACTCTACAATTAACATGACTTAGGATGTTAATGCTTTTATTTTGCCTTAACAAAAGAGAGTGTCTTTTACAAGGTAGAATGGGAAGGGAAGAGAGAGGAGATAGATGAAGTAGGCTTTTATTTCAGTCACAAAGTAATTGGGATAGATAGCTGCACCTTCCTAAAACTGCAACTTTTAAGTCCAGGTATAATACGGTATAAAAATTTTTAATTTTGTAAGGAAAGTTTTTTAGATCTTCGTACTCAAAGGATCCTTAGTAAAGACACAAATGAAAAGGCAGAATCCACTGAGCATGACTGCTACTAGCTGTAGAGTTATTGACTTATTCACAGCTAAAGCATTTAATAAACAGAAGTGACATAGAATTCAGATTCCCAGCTCTTTAGGACATAGAAAGATGAAGAAAAAATATTCCACTTTGATCTTCCTGGCATATGATGGAAAATAAACTAATATCCAGTTTGAAATCCTCAATATTTGTGATGTGGTTATTACCATGAAGAGAAAGTCAGCTCAGTTCTTCACTATCACTGCTTCAGTATCTAAGTTACCATGATAGCATTCACCCACCCCAAAATTTTTGAGATTAAGGTTGTAAAGAAAATTCAGATAGATATTCTTCCAGATGTTGCAAATACATTCAAAGAAAAAAATAAACCTACTTGAGGAAAAGTCTGTTTTTAATGAAATGCAACAAAAATATATAAAGTATTCATTTTAAAATTAATACTCATAGACAAATATTGCAACTATCATGAATGCATCAGATGCTGAAGAAAAAGTGGTTTCAGTGGTGAGGGCAATAATCACAGTGTTTAGGTAACGATGAGAAGATTTAAGTCATTCTCATATCCTGGATAAACCATAAATTTCAGTAATCTGTTTTTCAAATAATTTGATGTCTCAAAATTTTAACAATCACATTTATAACTAACTCACGTTCTTCCCCATGATAGCGTAAATGAGATTTATAATATGAAACTAGAAAGTCATGAATATTCTCTGAGTAGCAATAATTGAATATCCAGTTTGAAAATCTTCACATACACAGTGACATGGGATACAGGAATTAGCAGGAGAGGCACACTGCCACAAATTGAGCTCTTCAGTAAAGTAAGTGTGGTGTGTATTACTTTACCTAACTGGTTACATAATATCAAAAACCATCCCTTTCCCCATATATATTTAAATTGAAAATACAGCTTTGTGTAACACCTGAAGGGAAAATGTTTCTCAGAATTATATACAATTATCATGATATGTTCTAGCTAAAATGGACTTTTAAAATCTATTCATTTCATTTATATAAAAATTTCTACACATATACCTTTGCAAAACACATATTGCATTTAATTATAGTTGTTTCTATCCTGACATTATTCAATCAAGTTACTGTTTTCCAACAGTGTTTGAAATAATTATTGGCTTGGCATTCATCAATATGTTAACAGAGTTGTGTATTTCTGAGTGCTTGTATTCTATTTCTCCACATCCTGGTTGATTTTAATCATTTCTATTTGGAGCATGTGAAATTATTGTTATGGTTTCAACAATCTGAAAAGATGAGAAATGTTACTTGATATTCTCTTCTGTCAATACCTGCTTCCTTCTATTCTTTTCCTATAGATGACTGATAGGAGACTCGAACTCTTTAGTTTCTTATTTATCCCTGTTTAATTCAAAAAGTGCATGCTCAAAAAAATCATATTTCTGAAATAAACAAGGACTAAACTGAAGTAATCATTAGTAATTTGGACTCAAGTAAATAATATTATCATCTATAAAAGATAGTGTATCCATAAACATATAACTTAGTATAACTTAAAATAAGTATTGTTCACAAGAAAAGACAATAACTTTACTGTAGAGAAACCAGGAGATTTAATATCATCAGTAATAAGAAATAAAAGCACCATGTTATTAGAACATTACAATCTTATAGTTTAAGGAGAACTCAACCTGTGTTTTGTGATATTTTTCGTGAAAATACATAGCTTCACTCTGATTGTAAGGAAGTTCAGACTCAAATCAACAGATTGAGATTAGACAAAATAAATGCTCAATATATTTCAGAAGAGTCAGGTCATGCAAGATGATGAAAACCTGAAGTCTATTGTTAGGAGTAATAAAATATGAAACTCATTTAAAAAAATAATGTTCATGTATCCCTAAAAATATTCCATGAGCTCATCCACTTAATTTTGTAGTTGCTCAATTAATTACTCTGCAAGAGCGACAGTCAAGTAATAACCAAATGGTATATATAATCCTAGATTTGATCCTGAACCAAAAAGAGAATAGTCATGGAAAAATTGATGAAATTTGAAGTCTTTAGATAATAGTGCCCCAAGATACTATGATTATATAAAAGAACTAGAGGAGGAATGTATAAAAACTCTTTGTAGACTGTTTCAACTTTACCCTAAATCTAAAATTAGTTAAGAAAACTTTTAACAGATAGTTAATTGTCTTTGGATTTTAATAATTTATTAAAAATGATCAAAACTGTGACTAGCTTTAAGTAACTTTAATGCCAAGATTTGGAGTGGGATCCAGCTTTCCTGACTCCAAGCTCAATAATTTTTCAAACATTCGGTTCATCCAAATATTCTGGGGGTATTTTGACTCAAAGTACAATTGATTTGTTAATGCACTGAACCTGAAGTCTATTGTTAAGAGTAATATAATATGAAACTCATTTTAAAAATGTTCATATACCCCTTATTCTTGGCTCCCCTAAAAATATTCCATAAACTCATCCACTTAATTTTGTAGTTACTCAATGAATTACTCTTTACAAAAAAGATAAATTCAAGATTTCTTTTTAAGAATGCGGTAGGTTGTCTTAAGTAGATCTTTGAACTGGAGAGCAAGAAGCATACATAATACTTTATATGTCTTCATAGCCTAAGGTTGTTCTTAAAGTTGATTGCTTCTAATTATCCCTGAAGTTTTGCTTTATTTTTTTTTTTTTTTGCATTTTTGGAGAGAAAAAAATCCTTAATAAGATTATTCTTTTTGAAACATTATCAATAGAAAGCAAATGATATCAGCATACACAGTATTTCCTGCCAGCCTCCAATTAACAGTGTCATTCTTAAAACTGTAGATAAAATCATACTTCCTGAAACTAAAGTACTAAATAATGCTATCAGGAATTATTGGATTGTTTCACTGATTTTTCTGCTTTTCCTGGTGTCATATTCTTATCTGCCTGGTAGGTTACTATTGAAATACTACCAGTACCTTTTAAAGCATGCAGAAAATGATGCTCACAGATTTACACTCCAAATTTTATAGATGGTTTCATGGTGCTTTTACATAGTGAGCAATTGAGGATTCCTAGCAGTTAATGAAAATAATATTCTACAGAGTTTAATTATTTGTTTAAAAAGAATATGTTGGTTGGAGTAAACCACAGATTTTATTAATATTCCAGGGTAGAATTTTATTAAGTAAGACTTTTAATGGCTAGAATTCCATACTTAAGCCTTGTCCTTAGTTTTGTACTATAACATCTACAATGTCATCATTCAAGTAATTGATTTTGCATGAGCTTTGTTCCCATTTTGATTAGTTAATTGAGAAGATTATAATTGTCATTTAACTTCAAACTTAAAGTGAAGTTACTTCCAAGAAAGATCCTGGACAGAAACACATTGAAACAAATCCATTTAAGCTGCACATTGAGGATCACACAGAGTTGAACTCAATAGGAGCTGTTGGTAATGCAAATCCTGGGGACATTCTTATTGGTCTGCCCACCAAGTGGACTATGTGTGTATGCTGTGAGCTCTGTGGGTTGGCAATGGTCAATAATTTAAAGCTGATAGAAGAACCACTTCAGACATCTAAAATGTAGTCATCTACCCTTCGCTGTCAAATGAACCAGCACAGAGATGAGAAAGTGAATTTGAGACTCTCCAAAGAGATGCATGAAGCAGTCATGTGTATTTTCAAGGTTGAGTTTAGTATGAACTTTTGGACTTGACTTCTTTTGGGAATGGAGGGGATGAGAGACATAATATGTCATGAAATGTTTATTGTCTATAGTTCTTGATCAACAGATGTAGGAAATTAAAGAATGACTTTCTGCCTAAACTAGGTCACAATATGCTAGCATAATTAAAATGACCAATGATTATAATGATAATAAAATATTTTAAATTGAAATATCAAAAGAAATACAAATAATAGGAGAAATAAATTTAGACAGGATAGGGTTAGCAAGGTTTAGAATAATAGGCATCTGAAGACTTATGCCCTCACATTAAATTTGTCTTCATTTTCTTTGCTTTTAGGTAGGGAGTGTTATTAATGTTTTAATGAAAGTACTTCCACTAAGTTCTCATGAAGGCAAAAGAGAGATTAAGCCAAATTAAGCTTTCAATCTTTTCACATGTACTCTAGATAGTAGAATTTCTAAAATAAAGAATTCACATGAAATTTAAATTTACAGTATGTCAGTTCACTCAATATTTTCATTCCCTCAATCATTTCATCAAGAATCTTGGAAAGGAAAAGTAAACTTAGTTTTTGCCTGTAATCATACGACTTGGAAACATACAGCATTAGCATTCTTTTCTATCCACGAAAGGTTATTATTCTATATTAAATCTCAAAAGGAGTTCTAGTTCTACTTAATCTACATGCCTCTTATTTAAGAGTAATTAACAAAAATCTGACAACAGTGCCATCAAAAGAGGCATAAGACAGATGCTCATTCACAGCCCAGCTTCATTTATGAGAGGCAGGCACACAGACTTTGGGGATCATATAAACTTTTTGTTCTGTAATTTTCATTGTTGAACATCTTGCACAGTTGTATAAAAAAGACCAGTTATTTGTGAGTTATATGACACTTTGCCTGATCATCCCCCAAACACGTGATATGCATGATTAAACCTAACCTTCAAGTGAACTCTAAAACTTTGTTGTTGATTTTGCATATAATTTCCATGCTAGTCTTTAATGTTAAAAGAAAGTGAAAATAGCATCATCAAAACCGGTTTTGCTTCACCTCTGGCATTACTAGAAATACAATTCATTTTGTAGAGATTTTTGTCTTCTTGTTATGGCAATCAGGCATAGTATTTTGGTGTTAACAGCTATACTTTTGAAGACTTACTATGCTTTAGGAGCTGTGATAGGTGCTTTATTTATAATAGTCCATTGAATCCTTTCAATAGTGCTTTTGATCACTTTTATGTATAATCACACACAAAACTGAAGAAGGACTCCAGAAAGCTAAAGTATAGAAGATTTAATTCCTGATCTGACTGATTTGCACTCCTGTGCCTTTCAACACTTCATCAGAGCGAATAAAATTAAGAAAAAAATGGATTAGCAATTAGATTAGTATTCACAGTCCTTAATTTCAGTTCTCAGGAATTCAAAGAAAACATTTATTGTACAGGGTACTTTTTTTTCTCCTAAATTCTTAAGAATCACACTGCATTTTACTTGCTGTACTGCCTGCTGGATCTTTTATTCACAGCCTGTGTTGACCAGCAGGTAGATGATTAAAGTGCCTTTTCTTTACAGGGAAATTAAAGTTTTCTGTACTAATGTTTTTAGAGTTCTATAGAAAATTCAAAGTAATGATCACAATTCATATTGCTTGCCAAACTTGAGAAAGTTCTGTCCAGCTAAAGAAAAAAAAAATTCTATAACTTTTAATGAAGTAAGTATGAGATAAAACTGATAGGGGAATTGGATGTTAATTTACTATGAAATATAAAGTATTGATCCATAAAAAACTTCTCTTTTTTTTTTTTTTCTCAATTTTGGAAATAGAAGCTTCCTGGGAAAGCAAGCTTCGTATTTGTCATTGTATTATGGTTCATCATGTTTGTCACCCCTATGCATCACTAAATATGTGTAACTTGAAAGTTTACATAAAATATATTTTGTCAAGGTCTTCCTTTGTTGATAATTTTTAAAATACAAACTAAGGGACTAAATTATTTGAATTGTCTCCTGTAAACAATTATCCTAAAGTTACATTGTAATCAGGGCCCAGTAGAGCTAACAACCTCTTTTGTGTCAGAAGAAACTAAGGCATTAATATGTCACTCTTCTCATTGTATGTAATGCACAGTTGCCAAAAGTAGGCACTAAAAAAGATTATCTAACAGGAACACTTATAGGACAAAAGTCCAAAGAAATCCTCAACCTTGGCCAAAGGACACAATCAAGGAAGAGTACTGCAATATAGTAGTAAAGGAAGGACATCATTGGAGACTCAGATTGTGATTTAAATAATGCATATATTCTGATTTACTCTTTGAGGATTAACAAGTTGACATTCAGATAATTTGGGAGTGTCCTAGTACTTGGGAGTGATAGTTTACATTCAGATAATTTGGGAGTGTCCTAGTACTTGGGAGTGATAGTTTACTATCAAACTGTAGTCATTATTCAGAAGAATATGTCTGAAAGAGAGACCATATATCACTGTAATACAGAAATATGTTTGGTAGATGGTCCATCCCAGAAAATCTTCCAAATAATTGAGGAGACACAGAGAATGCTATGAAATGTGAATGGTAGTCATTATACTATTTCATGTCTTGTTTCAACTGGAAAAACCATGCTACAAATATTTTTGAACTAAAATAGATATCCAACTTTTTTTCTCATCAAAACTCTGATGAATTTCCATCATGTTTCTGGTTTTCTACTCAGATCCCATTTTACTAATAATAATTTCATCTTTCCAGTCCCTGCTAGAAATATTTTTTCATTTTTTTGCCAGTCAAAATATCCCTGTGAAGAAGATCTTATATGCAGGCCCAGTTCCAAAGGCTGAAAAGAATGGCAAATAGAATTACGTATGACATTGCTTTACTTAACTACTAGTCCAGCAAAAATCACTGCAACCATTATCTAATGGATCAAAGGGTTAATTCAGTTGGCCACATTCCACTTCTTACCACTTCTTTCTGTTTACCACAATTTTGATCTAGGGGTATCCTATCTACCTTATTTTAAGTGAAGATTGAACATTTGCTTCAGATTAGACCAATGCAATTTTCTCCTAGAATTTAAAATATGAGCTAACAAAAAAGCTGATTCATTCCGGAGATAAAATTCTCATGTCTTCTAATCCCATATCTATATGGTATATATAATTATACACACACATATATACATCCTTCTAATCTGGGTACTATTTTATGGTCTTCATATTTTCACAATAAATATTGATATATTTATACTAAAGCTGAATTTGGGTGACTAAGTCTCCCAAATGATTAATACATATCCCATTTACACTACTATGTTCTGTGCTTCAGTCTATTTTTCTTCAGTTTTTGTGGACTCTTGTATTTGATTTAAATAGGAGAGATTTTTTTCAACTTTTTTTTATTGGAGAGGTCTATTATTTATGAAATCATTAAGTTTCTGTTTTATATATCAGAAAGTTCTTACAGTATTTATTATTATTGGTTGACAGTTTTTGTCTGAGCATTTTGAATATGAGATTCCATTCTTTCCTTACCTATAATGTGTCTGCTGAAAGACCCATTAAACTTCTTATAGAAACATATTTGTGAGTTACTGCTGTTTTTCTATAGTCATCAATAATCACTTATCTTTGACTTTTGTGTCTCAGCATGTATCTAGTATAAATATTATTGTGTTTAGAAAACCATGTATCATTTTAGTTTTGCAGGAAAATATATATTTAATTCCTTGCCCAGGTTTGCAAAGTTTTCTGTTATTTCTTTGAATAATGTCTCATTGCCTTCTCTCTTTTCCCCTTGTGATATACCATTTATACTTATTTTGTATTTTGTACTGGAGACAGGTAGTTCTTAAGTATTTTTGCATCTTATTTTGCATCCTGTTTCTTTCTTTTCTTCCACCTGGATCCTCTGCCTATTATATGTACCTTCATTTTATCTATTATGCTTCAAGAAATTTTTATACTTACAGAGATTTCAACATCCTATACTTCCATTATTTTCTGATTAAAAGCTATAATTTTATCTTCTGTTCATTTTATTGCTGAGCTCAGTAATTTGTTATATTTTAATTATTTAGTTTTTGTGTTTTCTTTTATCTCTTTGTTTTTCTTTATTCTAGCATCTTGAACTCCCTGACAGAGAAGTATATCTTGCATATCTTTATGGTTATATTTAGGAAAGTTGTTCTCTTACATTATAATTCCATAGTTTCTTATTTCTATTAGTCTATTAGTCAACAAGTCAGGAATGACTTGGTTGAATTCTCTGCTATACAAGGCTGCAACCAACCAAGAATACTCTACCCTGCAAACTGTCCTTCCTATATGAAGGAAAAATTAGAACCTTCTCAGACAAACAAAGTCTCCAAAAATTTGCTACCACCAAACACTCACTCCAAGAAATATTGGAAGAAGCCTCAGGACCAAAACCCTCAGACAATAAATAAAATATACATAACAAGAAACCAAAGCAGAGTCTCAAAATGACCTCTAGAAATCCAACACTAGAACCCCATACATCAATAGTCACTCTAAATGTCAGTGATCTAAACCCATCAATCAAAAAACACAGAGTTGCGAACTGGATCAAAATACAGAACCCAACATTCTGCTGTCTCCAGGAAACACATCTAATCCCTAAAGATAAACATAGACTGAAAGTGAAAGGATGGAGAACACTTCTACAAGTGAATGGTCCCAAGAAAAAGGCAGGGGTGTCCATTCTTATAGCAGATAAAGCAGATTTCAGAATAAAAAAAATGACAAAGGATAAAGATGGACACAACCTAATGGTATGTAGTTCAACTCACCAAAAAGACAACAATTATCAACATATATTCACCAAATGAGGGAGCACCAAGATTCATAAGACAGCTACTAACAGAACTGAAAACAAATATTGGTGAAAACACATACGTGATCAGAGACTTTAACACCCCACTCTCACCAAAAGACAGATCAGTAAAACAAAAGCTAAACGAAGTCACAAAACTTTAAAGGAAGACCTAGACCAAATGGACCTAATAGATATTTACAGGACACTGCAGTCTCCCCCAAAGGGAATACACCTACTTTTCAAATGCACATGGATCCTTCTCTAAAAATGACCACATATTAGGACACAAGGAAAACCTGAACACCAAAATTATACCATCTTTTTTCTCTGATCATAAAGGCATCAAACTAGAAATTAACAATGAAGAGGAGGCAAGAAGAGTGTCCAATACATGGACACTGAACAATATAATACTAAATGAAGAATGGCTAACGGAAGAAATTAAAGAAGAAATTAAAACCTACTTCGAAACAAATGACAAAGAAGACACAACATTCCAAAATGACTGGGACTCATATCTAAGAGCATATCTAAGAGGAAAGTTCATAGCAATACAAGCCCATATCAAAAACCAAGAAAATATCCAAAGAAAAAAAACCTCATATTCCAACTCGAAAAATTAGTAAAAGAACAACAAGAAAAGCCAAAGAAAACAAGAAATAATAAAAATAAAAGAAGAAATAACTAACATAGAGACCAAAAAGACTATCCAGAAGATCAATAAAATGAAGAGCTGGTTCTTTGAAAAAATAAATAAAATTGACAAACCCCTTGCAAAGCTCACAAGGAAAAAAAGAGAAAACACCCAAATAAATAGAATCACAAATGAGAAAGGAGAAATCACCACAGACACAAAAGAAATCCAAAGGATAATCAGAGACTACTATGAACATCTATATGGAAACAGATACAACAAACTGGATGAGATGGACAAATTCCTGGAAAAATGCAACTGCCCAAAATTGAACAAAGAAGAAATAGAGAGTCTAAATAATCCAATCACAAGCAGTGAAATTGAAGTAATCATAAAAACTCTCCCTAAAAACAAGAGCCCTGGACCAGATGGCTTTAGAAATGAATTTTACATGACATTTAAAGAGGAAATAACACCTGTGCTATTAAAACTCTTCCCAAAAAATTGAAAAAGAAGGGAAGCTCCTAAACACATTCTATGAAGCAAACATCACACTCATACCAAAACCAAACAAGGACAGCACCAAGAAGGAAAACTATAGACCAAATTCCCTAATGAACACAGGTGCAAAAATTTTAAACAAAATAATAGCAAATCGAATCCAACAATGCATAAAAAGCATTATTCACCATGACCAAGTAGGATTTATCCCAGGGTCACAAGGATGGTTCAACATCCAGAAATCAATTAACATAATCCACCACATCATTAAGAAGAAAAATAAAAATCACATGATCATATCAACAGATGCAGAAAAAGCATTTGACAAAATCTAGCACCCTTTTATGATAAAAGCCCTTGAAAAACTGGGGATCAAAGGAACATACCTCAACATAATAAAAACCATCTATGACAAACCTACAGCAAACATCATCTTAAATGGGGAAAAACTAAAATCATTCCAGTTAAGATCTGGAACTAGGCAAGGAAGCAAGGATGCCCACTCTCTCCATTACTTTTTAACATTGTATTGGAAGTTCTAACCAGGGCAATAGGACAAGAGAAAGATATAAAAGGGATACAAATAAGAAAAGAGGAACTGAAGCCATCATTATATGCAGATGATACGATTCTATACATAGAGAACCCCCCCCCCCAAAAAAAAAAAAAAAAACACAGAAACACTTCTTGAAACAATAAACCAGTTCAGCCGGCTACAAAATCAACACACAGAAGTCAGTAGTCTTCCTATGCACAAAAATCCAAGCAGAAGAAGAAATTTAAAAAGCCATCCCATTTACCATCGCACCAAAAACAATTAAATACCTGGGAATAAACCTAACAAAACATGTAAAAGAACTATACAAAGAAAACTTTAAAACACTACTAAAAGACATAGAAGAAGACACAAGGAAATGGAAAGACATTCCTTGCTCATGGATGGAAAGAATTAAAATCATCAAAATGGTCATCCTATCAAAAGCAATCTACAGATTCAATGCAATTTCCTTAAAAATTCCAATGACATTCTTTAAAGAGATAAAACAAAAATTACAAAAATCCATATGGAATAACAAAAGACCTTGAATATCAATAAACCTCCTCTCCAAAAAGAGAAAGAATGGAGGCCTAACTATTCCAGACTTCAAGCTATACTACAAAGTCATAATACTTAAAACAGCATGGTACTAGTACAACAACCAACAATCAGACCAATGGAACAGAATTGAGAGTCCGGAAATAAAGTCACACATATATAGTCAATTTATCTTTGGCAAAGGAGTGAAAACATTGGAACAAATATAGCCTCTTCAAAAAATGGTGCTGGGAAAATGGACTAAGACATGCAAAAAAAATGGACCAAGACAACTCTCTCATACCATGTACAAAAATTAATTCAAAATGGATAAAAGACTTAGATGTCAGACCTAAAACCATAACATACATAGAGGAAAACTTGGGTAAAACCCTCCATGAAGTACAATTAAGGAATCCCTTTCTGGAATCATCTGCAGAAGGCAAAAAATTGAAGGAAAACATAAATGGGACTACATCAAACTAAAAAGCTTCTGTACAGCAAAAGAGACAAAAGAAAAAACTAAAAGAAGCCCAACCAAATGGGAAAAAAATTTTGCCCTCCACAAGAGTGATAAAGGATTAATAATGCAGTTCTACAAGGAACTCACATAACTAATCAAAAACAATACAAGATGCCCAATGAAAAAGTGGGCAGAAGAACTAAAAAGACACTTCTCCAAAGAGGAAATACAAATGGCCAACAGGTACATGAAAAATTGCTCAATGTCACTAGCAATCAGAAAAATGCAAATCAAAACCACAATGAAATACCACTTTACACCAGTAAGAATGGCCCACGTAAAAAAACAAAAAACAAACAAACAAAAAAACCAGGTAACAACAAGTGCTGGCATGGATGTGGAGAGAAAGGAACACTCTTATACTGCTTATGGGAATGTAAACTGGTTCAGCCACTATGGAAAGCAGTATGGAGGACCCTCAAACTAATGAAAATGAAATTACCATTTGGCCCAGCAGTTGCACTTCTGGGAATCTACCCAAAGGAGACCTAATGTGTGTACAAAAGGATACCTGTGCTCGGATGTCTATTGCTGCACTATTTATAACTGCAAGGACATGAAACAACCCAAATGCCCCAGAACAGACGAATGGATGAAAAAGATGTGGTAAATATACACAATGGAGTATTACTCATCATTAAAAATGACAAATTTGATGAATTTTTGGAAACCTGGATGCACCAAAGAAGAAATCATACTAGCAGAAATGAACCAGATAGAAAGGAACAGAAACCAAATGGTTTCACTAATACATGATCAACCAAATGAAACTATACAAGGGGACAGTGGAGACCAGCTGGAGCAGTTGGGGAGGGGAGGTGCAGTGACCCCCAGGGACTGAAATGATGTGAAATATATAATAAATTATTTTTAAAAAGGCTGCAAACAATACATTGGTCTTAAATCTGTTTTACAAGGCTGCAACCAATACATTGGTATCATCACAATGCTTGACAACATTGAATTCCTTTGGCAGAATTCAATTTTTTTTTGGCTGTTGGATTTAGGGTCAAGGTTTCAAAATGACTATCAGAGATCATAATTCCTTGTCAAGTGAGCTTCTAAATAGAGTAGTGCCTCTAATAATTTGCTTTAACAACATCATCAATGGAACTTTTCTTCTAGCAAGATGGAAGTTATAAAATTATGACTCATGATAGTAGTTCTGCCATTCCGGTGCCTGTGAAATATGCTATTCATTAGAAGCAAAATAGGTCTCCATCCACACTAACGGAGTAGAAATCACAAAAGAATGAATAAAAGATGATGAAGATCATTGGGAGAACTTATTACTTCCTACCAGAGTGGAATAGCAATACTTAAAATTATGCAACAATATACTAAATATTGAAGATTGTGAATTCTACCCAAATTAACAGTACTTTGGAATTAATCACAACTAAAATAATCTTTTCTTCTTGAAAATATATAAAATTATACTAAAGTTTGTCTGAAAATTACTCTTATAAGAAAGTGCAGTTAATACCCAGGTCAAAAAAATATGATAGAGCAATAAAGGACCATTACTAAGATATTTATTATTATTGACAGAAATATGTTTGTCACTAGAGAGAAAATAGTAAGCCTATAAAAAGTTCCATGCATATAGTAGATTTTACTATGTGATTAAGATGTCATTGTAATGCCAGTATAAATTACAGAAGACTCAACAATCTACATCAAAAATATACAGGACATAGAAACTATCATTAGAAAGTCTGGCTAAATGATTTAATATTTTTGAAGTGTATAAAATGTCCTAGCCTTGACCTAAAATCAGAAGACTGAAAAATAGGCTGAACATTTAGATTCTATAAGATTTCTTTTAACAAACCATTAGCATGGAAGAAGACCTAACAAACAATAGGGAAATAATTTGCAAAACATATAATAAAGGAAGTAGTCATTTCCTTAAGTAATAAAGATTTTGTTTAAAAGAAAAAAGTAAACATAATTTGAGAAGGAATAATATTTTAAAATATCTCTAAAAGACTCAATACTCAAATATACTTTAAGACATGCAAAGTAACCAACACCCCCCCTTACCTCCCCAAAACAAATACAGCTGAATTTGAACAAGCTATTACAATCAGTTGACATCACTGTTTGTAAAGCAAACCAAAATGGAAACCTTGCATTGCCAACATATAAAATTTAGTTATCTTAACTTGTAATTAGATGATTTTTCCATGGTGCCATACTTATCATGGAGTGTTCAAGAAGTACCCACGGAGCTACAAGGAGATGTAACATCCTATGCTTGGCAGCCAGATGGAGTCAATAAAGGATAGGTTCACCGAATTCTTCAACTGGTGTGATCTTGTTTATGATCTTACTGGAAGAAGTTAACAAGAATTTTGAAAGGACAAACATGCCTACTACCACAGGAGTACTTGATATAGAATGATATAAAGTTTCAGATTAATGAATGAAATTTGTAGAATTATAAAAATGGTATATTACACACATTATATTATTCACTGTAATTTTGATGCTTTCATATTTTCAGAATAAAACACTGGCCTGCAATTGAGACTTTCATCTACAAAAACAGCCATCCCAAAGCTCAAGCACCAGACCCTTGTCCAGCTCTTACTTTCTTGGGCACTATGCCTTTGTTCTAACCATACCAAGGCTGATACCAAGCAACTAAGAACAGTTTCTAGTGACTCAGAGTTCTCTGAAATTACTTAAATCAGCCGACTGTAAGATGTTATAATACCCTGCCCTGTCCATTTCTTCTTGTGGAAAGAAAGCACAACAGAGATTCTTGCCAGAGTTTTCCCCTTGAGTCTCTGTCTCTTGTCTAACCCCAGTGCTTCCTGGGGTATGGTCTTCCAGGGTGTGGGGCACCCCTTTCTCTTTGAATCTCTGAATGTAATAACTCTCAATAACAAGTATCTCCTGATATGCTGGCCTTACATGTCTGAATAGTACTAATTACATTTTAAAGCAAAGTGCTTTAACAACAGACTGTTTAGAATAGAAGGCAGATCTCTAGAAGTTATTAAATATGGTACATACTTTAATAGACTTGGATTAAAGTAATAAACAGAGTGGTATGAAAAGTGTGACAAAGAGTGGTATGAAAAGTGTGACAAAGAGGGCTCTTGAGTGATGTGTGATATTTCTCTTTGGAGAAAGATTTGAAAACAAGAAACTTGAAAGAAGGATATTAAGTAAAGTCTTTTAGGAAGAAATGTCAACCCAACAGTCTGAGTACTAAGATAATTGAGATGAGTGGGTAGAAAGTTGTAAAGGATTCCATAAATATAATGTGGTTTAAGCATAATATAATTTTAAACATAATATTTTTTAAACACAATATATTTTAAGCATAAAGTATTTTATGTGGTAATTTAAACATAAATGATTGTTATTAGGGTTCATATTAACAGTGCATAAATGTATTTTAGATAAAATTAGACACAAGGAGCTTTGTAACATGAAAAGTCTATGAAGCAATAGTTCAATTCTAAGTTACTGCTGCAATTTCTTAAAGCAGAAAATGGGTAGACTAAAATTATCATGTGTGGCATGGTGATATAATAAATGTGTGTTGGCAATTTGTTTTGCCATAAGGCAACTTAATACAATTTTTAAAGTTATACTAGTAAACATTACATGTTTGCTTTTAGTTTTAAAAATAATTAAATATCCTTACATGAGTATTTCCTTCTATTATATTTACAAAATGATTATTCTTATATAGAAATCCTATTGATTTCTTTTATTCATTTATTATTATTTCTTCTTAAAGGAATATATTTTAATTTCTTAGTTATTTTGGATTTCAGTAAAATTATTCTATCTTGAGCAAATCTTAGTTATTAAATTTTTATATGATTATAACAAACTTACTTTTAAAATCTATCTACTGCTGAAATTTTTTTTTCTTTTCAGTGACTTCAGTGGAAATATATTTAGATTTTTTTCCCCACCATACTGATTTTTGAAGGTGCATTTTGCCTTTAAGAGATTGTTATCAAAATTGGTAGTGCTTTCTTCTTGTGCCTACTCAAATTTAGATAACATGTATTTTCACTTTTGACTTATTATTAGGTGAATTACATTTAATTTTGAAATATGCCTTTGTCTCTTCAAGAAACTACATGAGATATACAGTATTAAATAATTATATATTAAAATAAATTTCAGCTTCTTCATTGAGTATCTTAGTTAAATTAATAGGTAATTTTCATTCTTTGTCTTTCTTAGATTTGGTGCTGATGCTAGATTGGTTAACAAGAAAAATTGCACATTTAAAAAATTTCATATACTTAAAAAATTACATTGTCTATTATTTCCTATATGAAAATTTGAAAATAATCATGTTAGTTTCTCACTGAAACCCTATTAGAAGCAACTTTGGTAAATTGTTTAAACCTCCTTACTAAGACCTTGGGCTATATCGCATTCATTAGCTTAATTGATTTTATTAATGTTTATTAACACTTTAACCATTTTTCCAAGGTAATTAGCTGTTTTGACTTTTAAATTGCATAATGACATTATTGAAATTTGTAGTTCATGTTTTATCTAATCAGTGTAATTATTGGTGTGAGTTTTGCAAGCTACTCTTACTCCATTTACTCTACATGTGTTGTGATTTTCTTATCCTTATTTTATTGCTTGTGCAAGACTTACTGTCTTATTTTGCCTAGAATACATTTTACTATATATAATCATTTCTTATTGATATTAATCATTCTCCATTTACTAGCTCACTTTTTTCCTGTTTTTATATTTTATTCTCCCAGCAGTAAAGCATTTTGAAAATGACATTTTTTCTCTAGGAAATTATGTAGGTATGTAATATTTATAATAAAACATTTTATTTTACAATGTTACAATGTTGGTTATATTTTCTTTTTTTTTTTTTTTTTTTTTTTTTTTTTTTTTTTTTTTTTTTTTTTTTTTTTTTTTTTTTTTTTTTTTTTTTTTTTTTTTTTTTTTTTTTTTTTTTTTTTTTTTTTTTTTTTTTTTTGAGACTATGTCTTGCAATTTTTGCCTGTGGAACCACAGGTTCATGTTGCACAGGGTACCACAGACTCAAGCAATCCCCAGCCTCAGTTTCCCAGATAGCTGGGATTATAGGCACGTGACACTGCACCCAGCTATTTTGGGGGGACTAGCTCTCGCTATGTGCCCCCGGCAGGACTCCAACTATGATCCCTGGCCTCAGCTGTGGCTTCCTAGGCTGACGCTTACAAGCATGCCACCATACCCAGTCCTGGTTGCATTTTCTATTTTCACACTGATATCTTTCATCTCTATCCATAAATTTTTCCTAATCTTTTGTTTGTATTTTGTTTTGGTTTTTCTTTTTCTGTCCTTTATAATTTTGCTTCTTTTATTAATTTTGGTCAAAGCATATGACCTGTATTATTTGGTGCTCTTTGAATTTCATTCAGATTCCATTGCAAAGAAATAAACAGCCAACATATTAAAATTTATTTTTATAAATAATTATTTTTACAATGCATAAAAACAATACTTTATAACCTACACAGTTAGTTGAGTGACATTTAATACTTCAACATCCTTTGTTTTAAGCTGATAAGCTGATAGAGCAAGTTAATTTTATTTCCATTGTGCTTCTTCTGTCTTCCTTTTAATATTTTCTATATTTTGTAATAGTTATTTTACTTTTAAGGATTATGTCTTTTTGATCTTCATTGTAAATTTTTATCATTTACCATTTTATAGAATCCTCTCTATCTCACTTAATGAATTTTGTCTTATATACAAAATTGTTTGATGTTAATATGCTGAACCGTCTGTATTTTGTTAATATTTCTGATGAATTATTTTGCCCCATCTCTACTAGTCTTCTGTGTTTTCAGATAAGTCAAAATATAGAGTGGTGACAAGTATCTAAGCAACTAACTAACTACACACACCCTTTAACCATTGAGGCCAACATGTTCTGAAGCTATTCTCTCAATGTTCCAAGTGTGGCAGTTCTTATGGCAATTACATTAAAGAGACAATTATGTGTCTCCCTGTGGTATAATTCTATCAGGACAAGTACTTATGGGAATGGGAAGCACATTGTAGTAGTGGGATCAGCATTATTTTAAGTACTAAAATGCAACTTACTAAGGCTAAATAACCCAGTAATAACATTCACAGAACATCCTTGAGTTTGAGGTTAGCAAATGTTATCAGCGTCTTTGGACATATGTCTTAATTGGGGAGAATCACAAATACAAATGTGTCACAAAAAAGAATGTTTCAGAAGATATAAATTAAAGAAATCCATTTTAAATATGTCTTTCATAAAGTTTTATTATATATCTGACATTTTGATATTACATGGTAACCTTTATTTTAACTTTGTCTTTTGGGAGGCAGATGAAATTGAAATCAAAGCTAATTTTATGGTTAAGAATTCATGGGGACTGTATCCCTGCTATACTCCCTGCTATACTTCCATGAACCAAGTCCATAGGTATCCTCTTCTCTGATACTTACTGCTTACTACTCTGCTTGATGGGCAATAGGTGTACACTGTTATTTAGTGCATATTATTTTCTCTTTGACTGAATGAATGGATGAGGTGAGTATTACCACCCTGTCTAAATAAGAAGTGTGTCCCTCCATAGTGTGGAGAGATTTTATTGAATTTATTTCTAAATCAATCTTTTTTTTTAAGGGAAGAAAAAGTATTGTCAGTGATAATTCTGGCTTTCCATGTGCTAGGAACTGTATTGTGTATTGATGATTCACTCATAAATGATACAGGCAGCATGCTTTACAGTCATACTTTTTTTTTTTGAAAGAAGCTTTGTGGGAAGTTTTTGTCACCTCTGCCCATGAATAGAGCACATATTATTTTACTGCTAGATGATAGTTTGCCATTCAATTGTGTAAGTTTAATAGTAGGTGAAGAGTTAAAAGTTGTCATTTATTGAGAAAAGTCATTTACTGATGTGTTGTTATACCTGAGAATTAATTAAAATAGTCTCTTAAGAGAGGAGGAATATACAGCTATGCTGCCATTGTGTTACAAGTGGAGTAGTCTGTAAAAATTATTCTCATAGGCTATATTGATTGACAAAGTCTTAGGTCTCCTTGATGCTACTTAGAAAGAAAGCCCAGAGAAACTGTGGATGACCTAGATATCCAAGAATGGATCCTCATGGGGCGTTTCATTGAATCAACCATACTAAAACTTATCACATGTATCAGACAAAGGCATATTAAAGCATGTATTTTTAAATTTGTCATGGCTATCATAGCAATGACAGTATAAACATTTACATTTGAAATTTTGATTTTGGAAAGTATACAAATAAAAAAACAAAACTGTCTCAATAACAAAGTGATGAATTAGTTTCCAAAGATTTTTAGTTTGTAGTTGTAAGAACCTTAATAGGTACAAGTATATGGAATATCAATAGAAAATATCATCATCATTCTCACTCTTGTATCACTTCATTTTGTTTTATTATTCAGGAATAAAACTAAAAATTTGACAGTGCACACAAATAGGGCTATGCGTTGAAAAGTAGATGTGAATATTTTAATATCCTGTCAATGGGTTAGGAAGTCATTGCTTCTGTGTCTGGATGGCATTTTAATTTTCACTCTTTGAGAACACTGAACCACTAGGTGATTTTAAAAGTATATTAAAAGCTTTAACTGGTATATTTTCCTTTGGAGAGAGTGAATACCTTCTTACTACTAATGTAATCATTTGTTTTACATCACATTTGTAATTGACCTATTCACAATATTCACTACTTTAGATTCTTCCATCAAACTAAAGCTATAAAAATAATGAACTAAAAGGAGATCTTTTTTATTAGCAGGATGTTAAAAATTCAAAATGTCAGTGCAACTCTGAATCTTTAGGCCATAATAAAAACTGACTTGTACTATAAATTAATAGAACTACTTGAATGATGTAGAAAATCATAGACAATCAAAACACTGATGGATCTAAGTCAGTGTATCACTTATTGAGCAGCTATCCTTGCATTCATTGCTAAATGCTATGTAGAAATATTTATTGCTTTAGAATTCTTCTAACCCACTCTATAGATTAATCTGTTTATCTATTTCTTCCACTATCCTAAGATCAAATTTAGAATATACCTTAGGTCTAAATTTTACATGTTACCTCTAGGTGAAAATAGCAAGAGAAGGAAGGAGAGGGAAATCTGGGGGAAGATTGAGCACAAGAAATCAAGATGATGGTTAATGAATGACATGGAGGTGGGAGAACCTCGGGGATACAATGAAGTAATATGTGTGTGTGTGTGTGTGTAATCAACAACAAAAAAACTTATAAATAGTATATTTCAGATATATTTTCAAAGCACTTTACATTTGTTACTCACAACAGACAAGGTAGGATCTCTTAAAAAAACTTAATTTGAGTACCTGTATTTAGATTTAGTGTCCACATTCAACTGTAATATTATTCAATAGGACTAGCACATTATTGCCAGTTGATAAAATGGAGGTGTCAATGTTTATCCAGTCCTTGAAGAGTTCAGAATTACTTCAGTCCTTTGTTCCTTTTGCTTTGTAATCTTTCTTGAAACTGAACTGTTATCTGAGAGTCATGTCTAACTGTCCTTCCTTCCTTATAAATCTCTTGTTCAGCTAATCATATGTCTTGCAAATGAACAAAATTTGTTCTTGATTATCAGTTTGCACACTGAGATTTTGTAGAAGTGCCAGTTTGACTTAATCCTTAACTTTGTTTTATACAAAATTGCTACCTGCTCTGTAATACTGTTTCAACCTCTAAAATGCAGATAGACTAAGCTGTAAGAAAAACCCTAGATGAGCATATCTTAATAAGGTTGTTCATACATGTGTATTATATCATCAGGAAAATATCTGTCATAATAGTTCAATTGCTCTTTGAAGACAGGAACATTTCTTCTTTTCATCATTAATATATATGCTACCCAGTATGGTTTTTGAAATACAGGTGGCACACAATAAATATTATTAATAAGTATTTGCTAGTGTTTCATCAAATCTAAAACTGATAATTTTCTAAGCTTCATTTTCAATTATTTCAAGCACATGTTTATAGTGAAATCAGTATTAAAAATTCCCACTGCTGAAAATTGTAATCAACAGTGGTTATGATGATTGTTATTTAATTCAAGGTATCCTGTTAGTGTAAAATAACATTGAAAGATGTTTTTTAGCAACCTTGAAAAAGATAACTCATGGATTCTACAGTTAAAGTTAGGAAAAGTTCCTGATCAATGTTCTGGTCTATGTTCTGGTAATATCATTCATTAAAATATTTGAGATCAATAAGTTTTTATTGTGGGAGCTGAGCTGTGCCTTGCAGGATGGCTAACAGAATCCTGCCCTTGACCACTGCAACTATGTGGCAGCAGTATTTGTCTTCTCATTGTCCTCAGGCTTGATAACTCCAAATCTCCAGATACTGACAGTATTCCCCTGGAGGCAAAATTACCCATGGTTAAGAACCATCTTAGAAAGGAAGGATTCACTCAGCTTTATGTTCCATATCAGAAAAAGCAAATCTTTGAAATTTTATCTAGACACAATATCATGCCTCAGGCATATTTTAAAAGGAGAAGAGAGGAATACTATAAAGTTTTATACCTCATTTATCAAGAAAAGGGAGTATTTCAAGGCAAATATCTTGCATATAACTAATTTCACTAGTGAGAATGTTTCCAACATGCACTTTGTGAAGTAACAAGCCAGAAAATTTCATTAATGTGAGCCAACTGTAAATGTAATTGTATATTTCTTAAAAGTCAAGGACATTGAGTCAATTTTGCAGTAAGCACTTCTGGAGTATTGTTTACTGAATTCATGCTAAATAACCATGTTCAGTATAGGCACTAATTAAATAACTGCCCCAAAGAATAGCTTAAATTAGGTCGTATGGAATATTCTAGTATACATTTAAAAGTAAGCCTAGGTATCATAGTAATTGGTTATGTAGTAGTTCTGCTTCTTAATACATTGTTTTATGAATCGATGTATAAATAATTTTTAGATATGTATAAATTTATATGTACTATTTGGTTAGAGTTTGATAGTATGAAATAGTGGAGATGATTAATCAGTCTCTGTAAAGCTGTTTCATACATGATGCTGGAGTCTGAGATTCACAGGGTAGCATGTGAGAGAGAAAAGGAACAGTTTGCACCCTTGAGAACTTGCTGACACTCATTTTTAATGTCCTTGACTAGGTGTTATGGGTAACTTAAAGAACCTTTGTCCGGTCCATCATACAGCTACATAGATGAACCAGGCCCAAGAATCAAAGAAGTTGAAGGAGTACCCAGAAGCCATTACTTACAAAGCCAATGTTTGCTTCATACCATGAGATCAGACAGCAGATACACAAAAGTATATATGAGTTACAAATGGCTGCCATGTTAGAAGATAAAAAACTTGTTTTTGAATATAAATCTTAAGTTTGACTTGCCTATTATATTAGTAGTAAGTACATTTAAGTTGTAATTCATATATAAATGGTAGTTTTCAAGTAGCCAAAAGTGTTGTATGGTTATTTTTTTTTCTTTTTGGAAGCTTTTTAAAAATATTTTAAATTATGCTTTTAATTATATAATTTATACTCCTTATTTCTATGTGTTTTTGAAGTCTGTCCATTCATCTGCTGTTTTTTTTTTTAATTGTCATTATCTTCATTTATCTCTCGAATGATCTTCCTAGAGCTATATGGGTTATTTTGCATTCTAAACTGGTTGCAATCTAGGGTTTGATCCATAGCCTCATGTCTTCTGAATTCTTCCTTTCTCATTATTATCACAGTGAGTGTATCCTCTCAACATACCAAAAGGAGTCACAGAATGTTAAACTTTAGAGTCTCTTTCTCTCTCTCTCTCTCTCTCTCTCTCACACACACACACACGCATGCACACACACACACCACTCTGTCTTTCTTGTACATAAAGAGTAATGGTTATTTTCATGTGTCAACTTAAAGGGAGTTTTTGGTTGTGCATAACATTAAAAACAATGAACTTTGAATAAGTAGACTTTCCTCCATTGTGGGTGACCTCACCCAATCAATTGAAGGCCTAACTAGATAATAAGTCTGACTTCTGCAAACAAGAAAGAAATCTCTGACAAGCTGCCTGTGGACATCATCTGAACTATGAACTTTCTTGAGGGTCTCAAGACTGCTGACATACACTACAAATTCTGAACTTACCAGCCTTCGTAATTATATTTGACAATTCCTTGTAACAAAATTATTTCTTATATAGTTAAGTGCCACAAACAACCTTTCAGTCAGCAACATGCTACATATGTGCTGGTCATCCTCATATAGAGCTTAGGTGTGCAATAGACTACACGGCAATAAAATCACCTAATCATGTGTTTTCTAGATTGCATCTCTATTATTGACATATGATTGTTTTTATATATTATATTTACTCTTTTTCTCTGGAAAACCCTCACTAATACATTATGCTTTCAGTACTTTAGTTTGATTTAATGCTTGAAATATTGTAGCTCCTAAAATCATTTATAGTTTCTTAATTTAAATACACACAAATATAGTTTTATTATTTTAACTCATTTTCAGAAAAGAATTAAATAACATATATGCTTGATTACCATGAACTAGAATCAATCTGTACTCAGTACATGGGAAGTAGGTTGGAAGGAGTCAGGAGAGAATGAAAGAGTTCAAATGAAATGCTACTTCATTAAATTAGGTAAGATAGAGCTTTACACAAAATTTTGTGGGTGTGGAGAATCTCAATGTGATCTAAGACATATTTTACATAATATGTAATGATTCACTTTGTGGAAACTTCACCTTGATTCCTCATCTACATTTATTGAATTTTCAGTCATTTATCTATCTCTTGGAGTTTTCATTCTTGTAACTCAAGGTGCTTTACAGGACCCTAGAATGTATTTATTTTTTCAATTTGAGAACAGTTCCAATTTGATAATAAATCCTGCACTATTTTGTGTTCCTCTAGCTTTTTTAAACTTTGGGCTTTTGTAGCACTTCTAATAACCCAGTTATTCCATAGTGTTTACAACTGTCTTTTTCTTATTTCAAGGGTTTTGGTCTCTTCCCATTTTTCTATGAAAGCTAGGTCATTCCATTTACTGTTGTAGACGAACATAAAATCTATATCACTGCAAATTACTTTCAAAGGAAGGGGCTATATATCATTTCATTCCAGTTTTCTTTTCAAGGAAAGACTAAACTTGAGCTTAGTTTTCAATGTGTTCTGATTATATTATTATTTAGCAGTAGCTGTTTCTCTTTACCAAACCTTCCATCTCCTTTTCATTTATGTTTGCAATCTTTTCTTTTAGAAATTGTGCTTCTCACTTATTTGTTTGGCTGAAACTCATAGCTCCTTCAAAATCCTGGTTAAGCTACATCCTTTGGTGACTACTACATTAGCTTTACATTAACTTTTTAAGCTTAACCTTAACTTGTAATTCAATTTGGTCAATACGGAGATAATCATGACCCTACCCTCACCAGACCATGTTCTGTGCTTGGGCCCTCCTCATTTGATATGAAAAACACATTCAGGAAACTAAATCTGTGACCACAGGATTACAAATACAAATGTTTCTCTTAGTTCTCTATTTAAGTGTTCAGACTCACCTTTGGGAGTTTGCTCTATGTTCCATAATCTTCATTTTATTCAATTTCTTGATTTAAACTCTATCAACCAGGGTCCCAGGTAACTAAACACTAACAAAACTGAAATATATCAGGATATATCATATCCTGCACCTATCATAATCTACCTATCATAAATGAATGAATGAAAACAAATGGAAAGCTTGTAATTTCAATAACTATATTAAGCACATGACATACTAAATTTGATATACAATTCTACTAGTTAAATGAGATTGTATCACTAATTTGCATATGAAAAAGCTTTGACTTTTAAAAAATAAGTTGTTTTTTTATTTTTGCTTAGGCCAGGATACATCCGCGTAAACTTTTTAAGATTATATTAATAAAAGGACCACATTTCCATTATCAAGTTTTATATTATAAAGTGCAGAGAAACAAATAGTCCCAAGTATCAATGCTTTGAAACAACAAAGCATTTTCTTATCAGTAATAAAATATATTCAATTGTAAGATCCTAGTAAGTTTTGATCAATAGCATAATCCAGAAATGCATGCTGACAAAGCATTCACTTTCTCCACACATGGGATTAACCTCTGAAGAAACAGAATGTGGATAGATTATGTTTATGCTTTTATTTTATTCCATAAATGGCATATGTCATATTCACCACAACACATTTGCCAGCGCTAGTCTAGTAACTCTGGCAAATACATTTTACCGTGAGAGCAATAGTGTTGGTAAATTTATTTTAGTCTTGCGTTCATGGCAGGAATGGACAACTAGATACGGGTGGCTATTAGTGATGTCTTCTCTAACAGCATTCCTAGAACCCAGGAATCTCTTGATTCCAAAGAACACGATCCTGTGGCTCGTGCCTGTAAGCTTCAGCCTGTGAAGCGACCGGGGCTAGGGATCACAGTTCGAGTCCTGCCTGGAACCCGTAGCGATACCTAGTTCCAAAAAAATAGCTGGGCGTGGTGGCGCGCACCTGTAATCCCAGCTACCTGGGAAGCTGAGACTGGGAATTGCTTGAGTCTGTGGCCCCCCTGGGCAACGAGAGCCTGCGGTTCCACGGGCAAAAATAGTGAGACCTAGTATCAAAAGAAAAAAAAACAAACAAAAAAAACCACGATCCTAAGCTCTTGTTGATCACTTCTGCTGTCAGTTTTAACAAATAATTATACTAAAAGTTGTTTAAAATACAGAAAAAGTTTCAAGAGGGAAATGTATTATTATTGCTTATATTTTCAAAAAGGGCTTGCATTTTGTATATATCCCCTACATAAAATTCTCATTAATAGCTGAGAAAGTGGCCAATTTTGTGTCTTATATTTTATACCTCTTATTTGATAGCTTTATCAATTAAAAACCATAGTAAGAGCAGGTTTACAAGTTGCAGACTATGCTAGCGGCAGTTTATTTAACTTTATGGAATATTAGTTTTACTTAGTAGCATACCATTAAGCATGTTGACAACTCAACCTTATGTCTGATATAAATTTTCTAGTATAGCAATACTCAATGTTGTGATTTATCATCATTTTCTATAATATCATTTTGTATAATAAATGTTCGATATCCTTTCACTTGAGTGTGTTTTGGTTCTTTCATGCCTGATATTTCAGTAGAAATTTTTGTAAATTTTATGTAACAAAATAAAATTATAAAGGAGAAATTTGCAGTATCATTATGAGATAGACTGAAAATTAGATTTTAAGTAATAGTGCTTTCATCATAATATCTCCAGGGAATATTTGCTTTTTACTGAATCAAAGCAAATGGTTTCCTAAATCATATGACTTCACTTCCTATTAGCAAATTCTTTCATGGTGTGTTTCTTTGTGTTCTTCCTCTTCTTGGTGTTTTCCTGATGACTTTATGATGAAATAATTATTTTTTCTCACTTATTTTGGATAAAATGGTAACTGCTAGAATGACTTGCTAAAAATTCATCTTGTATTGATAGAATTGCAAAGTCTACAAAACTACAAAAGAAGTTAATTACTCAACATTAGCAGCTCATGAGATTCAATATTACATAATTTCATCTTAATAATCTTCAGATGAAAATTTCTAGCCATGACTTTTTAATAGTAGGGATCTGATATGGAGTCCAGAAGCTAATTTTTAGTGACTGTCTCTTGAATTTACACTAAGTGTATTTTGAACAGTTATCATGTTGAATTGAAGAACTTTTTTTTCATTGAATTTTCTATTTTTTGTTTATGTATTATTTCAGAACTGCATTTTGCTTGTCTAAGAACAAAGCTTATTCTAACCATTAACATTTTCAAATTAGTTATTTTTTCCTTTACTTCCTCTACTATATTTGGCATATATATTTTGTTTCTCCTTTCAATAATCATTTTGAACTTTTTAAATAAGTAATGTCTTATTGCATCTGTAATGTTTCATTTCAAAGGCTATAATTACATAAACACAGTCAGAGGATATTAAATCTAGGACACAAGGTACTATGAATGCAGAATGGAGGTATAGAAAGATAACATTTATACCAAAAGGACATGTCAAAGTTTCCTCTAAATGAGAAAGTTGTTGTGATAGTTTTATTTTTTAAATGAAGATATTTTATACATAGCAGTTGAAAAATCATATTTTGAAGACAATACACTTAAATCATGTTTTATATGTTATTCTAAAAAAAGCAATGATAGCATCATGGACCTAATAAGAGCTCAGCTTGAAAAAATAAAGTGTAGAATTTATTCTTTTTTTTCTCTCATTTGGATGATACATAATTCAACTAAATTGCGATCTTTGTGCCAGTAGATAAAGGAGAAATTTTAACTCTGTGTATGTGTATACCAAAACCAAAGCATTCAGTAATAATAAGATGACAGCCTTTTAAGCCTATTTTGAAATGTTTACTTTAAAAAAACTGAGTTAATGATATTCCCTTCATATCTGTAATATAGGATTAGCCGCCCAAGGTTATACAATAAAGTGTTGATCTCATTCAGTCTTCTCAGTTTCCTGACCAAGGGCTTATATTTGACTATTATTGACCTATTACTAACCTGTATTTATAACTGCTGCTTTTGTGGTGTAGCTTATATAAATTGTGGGCTGAACTTTTAGACAACATAGGGCATATGGGCACAAAAGAAGTGTATGTAATAATGAGATTCTAAGTTTAAGTTGCTAACTATGATTATTGCGCCTTCCTACAAATAGTAAGAAGAATATCTACATTTACCCATTTACCCTGGAATAAATAAGCAACCATGGATGCATGGCTATTTACAAAGATTAACAATGGGAAATTGCTTCTTCAGATTATACAGGAAAAAGTCAGGCATAAACTTACCTTCAACTTGAAATATAAAAGTTGAACCATGGACTCAGGTGCTTTCCATTTCAGGTATCTTTCAAAATTTGTGCATGGTCAATAAACTATAGAATTATAAAATACTTTCACTAAGAATGATGCTAAAATTAATATAAACAACTGAAGTGCAAAGAAATAGGTTAAATGGAGAGAAACAGGAATAAAAGAAGGAAATGAACCATTCAATGGTAGAAATCCAGCTAATTAATAACTTTCTAAGATTGATATTATGAAGTATCTAAACAGACATGTTAACTGTTAAATTTCAGATAAATTTAGGGTTTAATTTCTGCATTAAGATTTAGAAAGAAGATGTTAAACTTATGAAAATTTATTCTGCCTCAAAGGAAAAACACACACATAAATGTACTACGTTGCTATGCAAAGATGTAGCTATATTATTTTGCAAATGAAAAGCAATATTAATTGCTAAGAGTCTAGCTTTGATTATATGATTATAGGAAGTTACTTTTTAAAAAAATTATATAAGGTTTGTTTACATTTCTTTTTTCTTGCCCTTTGTGTTTTCCTCCCCACTTTCCTCCCTCCTTTCTCCCTCTCTGATCACTCCATCATTTCTTTCACAGCCAGTTATTAGTCCATTAGATTATTCCTTTTCTTTTCTGAAGCAATGTCCTTTTGCCAGGTGTAGACCTGTTTTCCTAGGACACAGTGGCCTGTACTTAGTTTTCCAGATGTATCTTTGTTACAGGTAGCCAGTTCATACATATTTTATCCTTTCAGTGCCTCCTCCTTCTTACTGGTCATCTTCTCTGACACAGTTTCTGTCACATTTTGCTTCTTTGCTTTGTAGTTCAGTCTCTGGTATTGGGAGCATTTCTCCCAGCTGATGTCAGCATATAACATACAGGATGAAGATAGGCTCTGGTGGAAGGTTGGTCAGATTCATTGTGGGGCTGCTGCCCTGTCTCTGTGGTTTCCCTCTCCCCATGAAATGGGCTAGTACCTAGCTCACATTGATGACATATTTGAATTGGAAAGTCCATTCCCATCTGTGGAAATCTTGTGGGTGTATTTCTGAGGCAGTTTGTTACTACAGGTGGTCTCACAGCCCTGTGTCTCCTGGATCTGACATACTTGTTTGTCCTGGGCCTTAGTTCTTTCTTATCATCTCCATCTTCATGTGTATCTGCCGCTGAATTACTGCTTTGATTGTTCCTGGTGAGGATTGACTATTTTTGGAACAATCCACAGGGAATGATAATGATCTCTCTTCCCTTAACCCCATTCCCCTGCACCCATTGGCCCCCACGTCCAGCAGCCCACCCCCCCAATTCTGATGTCTTCCCCCTAGGGGAAGACAGAGCCTCCAGGAGTATAGTTGACCCGACCGCAAGAAAACTGGGCAAAGGTGTGAAGCTGTCTAGCCCCTTGATACTGGTCTGTCACTTAAGATGGTCAAGGTCTCCCAAAAGGCAACCCCTTCCCATTCAGAAATGCAACCAGGTGCCCAACAACCTCTTGCCCCCATTCCAGTGGGGTCTGCAAGGGGAAGGCAGAGTTTCCAGGGCTATAGTTGGGAAATTACTTTTATTTTGTAAAAGTTGTGGTTATATTTTGAATATTTTTAAAAGTATAGGTATTATAATTTCATTACTAATTTCCTTCCTTCTTTTCTTTCTTTCTTTTTTTTGAGACTAGGTTTCGCTGCCTGTGGAACCACAAGCTCATGTTGCCCAAGGTACCACAGACACAAGCAATCCCCAGCCTCAGCTTCCCAGGTAGCTGGAATTACAGGCACGTGCCACCATGCCCAGCTATATATTTTTGGAACTAGATCTTGCTACGTGCCCCCGGTGGATCTCAACCACCATGATACCTGGCCCTGGCTGTGGCTTCCTAGACTGCTGCTTATAGGCATGTGCCACCATGCCCAGCCTCCTTTCCTTATTTTCAATATCTCCATCTTTCATAATTTTTCTCATTATACACCTATTTTAGAAAATATTGCTTGACTGAAATATAGACCTTTATATATTTTACTGAAATATAGACTGAAATATAGACATTTATAAAAATATCAAATCTACTTTTTAAGCTGAACTAGGAAAGAATATTTATAGTGGCCACATATATATGCTATTTTCAAGTTTTCTGTGGGACTTCTATATTCATTTAAACACTTGAAATGATTCAAGAGGCAATTTATGATGACTTAATTGTCAATGATAAATATTTTGTAATATCTATAATAGAAAAACAGAAATAAGTTATCTTATTAGTAATATAAAATGACACTTGGGAGAAAAGACTTTGTACTAAGAAATTAAACATCTTTAATTATTGTAGGTAACTCTGTTTTTCTTTTATTCTCCCAGACTAGATATTGTGCAAATTTCTCATATCATTAATTAGAGTAGGTAATGTTGGTAGAAACAAATATATTGGAAGTATGTAGTAACTCTTTTTCAGACTAATTAGATTTGAAGTTGATCAAGAACATGAGTAGATCTTTTCAGACCATAGTTGAAAACATAAATTTACAGAATTGGATAGGATTTTATTTCACAAATGTTGAGTTTTAGAACTGTATTTGGTCAATATGGCTTTATTGAGTGTTTATCATTCTATATTTAGGGATAAATCTGCACTAAGATTTAGCAGGAACTCTGTTTAGAATGGATTGAAATTGATAAATATATGAAAGAAAATGTGAATACATGTAAAATTAATTAATTGCAATTTCATGGTTAATATAAGTAATTTGATAATGGAGAGAGATACAAGAAAAAAAGAGACTAGCTTCTTAGAATTGTCCCTAACCCAATCAACAGTAAATGGGGGAAGTATCTAAATGAGAGTATAACCTAGTGATATATTCACATTGTGAACAAGGAACCATAAAATTATAAGCCAACAAATGGGTGTTGTCTACCCTGAGGCTCTTCTATCATCCCATTACCCATGCACCATCTTAATCTCAATGATGCATTATATACGTATACATATATGTGTGTGTGTGTGTATATATATATATATATATATATATATATATATATATATACAATCAATAAGCTTAATTTAAAAAGGAGGAAAAAGAGGGAGGGCCTGGAGAGCTTCAGGTTGGGGAACAACAGAGCTTCTCCATGCCATCTTGCAAGACCCCAGGGTTCACTAGGACAGAAGCTACTTCGCTTGGGACTTCACCCACTTCTTTTCTGTTTCCCTTCATCTCGCTGTTGAGTTTGTCCATGAGTAGCCTTTGGGTTAAACAGCAATCTAGTAAGGAAAATAATTACAAAAACAAAAATAAATGGATGCTGTAAGTTGCTATATATGTATTATAATTTGTTAGGCACCATTAGGACTCTACTACAGTCAGTGACAAGAAATGCTCTATGGTAGAGCCTGATAACATGTTTCAGGGATGGAAAGATGGAGTTGGAAAGATTGGAGACTGGGTGACTAGCTTAGAGTGATAGGAGAAAAAACTGGAGTCATAAACACAAAGGTCCAATGTAAAGGCATGTTTGTGGCTAAAATCTTCCTGGGAGCATTTAGGAGCCTATTGGTTATTTGTACATCTGCTTTGAAGAAGTACATATTTAGCTCTTCTGACCATTTTTTGATAGGGTTACCTGTTTTCTTTTTGCTAAACTACATGTGTTCTTTTTACCTTAACCCCTTGTCAGCTATATGGTGAACATATTTCCTCTCCCTCAGCAGCATGTTCCTTTATTTTAGTGGTAGTTTCTTTCATTATTTAGTTTCTTTTAGTTTGATGCAACCCCAGTTATTTGGGTTGTCATTTGTTTGCTGGACCATTAAAGACAAATCATTGAGGGAATCATTGAAGCTTATGTTGCAAAGAAATCATTGAAGCTTGTGTTGCAGAATATTTTGTTTATTTTTTTGACTGTGGATTTTATGCTTTCAAGTCTTACATCTAAGAATTTATTTTGAGTTAATTTTATGTGTGGTGAGATATGTGGATTATTTCATTCTTCTGCATGTAACTGTCCAGTTTCCCCGATACCATTTATTGAGAAGGCGTTCCTTCTCCAAAGTATTTTCTCAGTTTCTTTTTCATAGATTAGTATCCATTTAAGTTCATACTTATTTCTGAGCTCTTAATTTTTCATTGTTGGTCAACATGTCTATTTTTGTTTTAATGCCATGCTATTTTACTTATTATAGTGTGTTGTATAGTTCTGTGTATGCACTAAGAAAACCAGAAGATCACAACATGGTAGAGAACAACATTCCTCTAAGAACAGATAGATGAGGAATTACTGATGAGGGATCCTAAAGACGGTTGCTGGAAAGATGTGAAAGGGAAACTCTTAAGGGTGTTTCAAATTCATGAACTTCTATGGTGGACCTTTTCCAAGAAAGTGTAAGTGTGCAATTGAACAACTCAAGGACAAGAAGTATGATATTACATATAATTATTTTCAAGGCTATGAATCATCAGTTTTATGTAATTTAATCTGCTTATCTGTTCATTATTTTTTTATCCAAATGAAAAGCAGAAACAATATAGTTTTTTGCAACTTTGGAGGGCAGGTTTAGAATAATTTAACTTAAAAATGTGCGAAATACATTAACTTCAGGTTTTATATTTAGATGTGTGTCTAAGTATGTGTGTGTGTTTGTAAACACTTCAGAAAAGTAGGAAAAGCACCTTCAATGGAGTTAATACTAGAGAACTTAAAAAGGATTGCATATGTGCTAAAAATTCATAAAGAAAGCTATTAAAAAATCTTTTAATTCAAATATGGCAAGGTGACTAGTATGTACAGATGTTGATTTTTAATGAAGCACACCTGAAACTATATAATGTTATAATGCAATGTCACATCAGTATAAAATGTGAGAAAAACACCCACTCCTATATCTTTTGCCACCTGTGTTAGTCATTAAAATCAACTATCAAAATAAAATAAAAATAGAGCCAGGTTTTGAATTATTTTGTTGCCAAGTGTTATTTAAAATTTACCAAAAAATATACTAAATCATATTGCTCTCTTTAAAAAACTCAAAGATATATGGAAAGTTGATTTCAATTTGAATTTTTTTTAATTTCAGCTGTTGTTTATTGAATAATTATAAATCACATTCAGCAGGGTTAGTTGCAACAGCAATGTATACATTGCAATTACTGATATGCTTGAAGTGGATGGTAGTCAACAAGTACTCAGTTATTTCAAGGAAGTTAGTAATTAATATGAAATAGGAAACTAGCAGGGATAGCAAAGAAAATTAGAACTTAGTGTTTGCAACACAAAAGAACAGTTACTAAGGCATATGTGTTACCAGAATAGTACATGTTTTTTAAAAAAAATGAGATTAGCACTCACAATTGATTTTGTATTTGCTTTGGACAAAGAGTATATTTTACCCTCAAACTCATATGTTGATATTCAAACTTCAACTAGAATTGGACAATTGAGATTTGAGAATGTTATTAAGTCACAAGTTGGAATCTGAATGACTGGAGTTTGTTTACACATAAATGAGACACCTAAGTGCGCTCTAGCCCTTTTTCTGTTAATGGAGTATAAAGAGAACACAGTTTGAAAAACAGAGTTGGATCTTCCCAGATAATTGACCACATTGGCACCCTCATTTCAGTCTTAAGAGTTCCCAGAATTGGGAGAAATAAATTTGTTTTTGCAAACCGCTTAATCTATGAAGATTGTTATAGCAGCCTCAAGGTAAAACAATATCTTTATGTGTAGAATGGATAACCTGTAAAATATAGACCTTGTCCAAGGTATAGAATTTTCTTAATGATGATATTAATATTTAGTTATTCAAAAAATAAAATAATGCATAGAACACTTAGCCTATAATGCATAGGATTTTGATAGTAAATCTGTTATTAATAACTTTATATATCAATTTATTTCCAAGTATTTGAAGCCTCAAAACACTATTTTTAAGTTTTTTGGCTAAATGCCTAATAGGTAATACTATTAAAGTATTTTGTTTTGAATTGTGGTGCATTAAACTGATAGCTTAGAGCTATACCAGCATCTTACTTTTCCTTAGGTAGACTAACAGTGCTCCATGGAGCAAGGATAATGGACATTTGTCCCTAGAAAGCACATAGGAAGTATGTTTGTAAAGCAGGACTAGAAATGTTAAGCACAAGCCTTTATTAGTGTTTTGTTGCTGTTGTCATGTAGATAATTATTGCCTGTCTTTTTACTATTTTTACCTATCACTTTCCTCAACGAGCTGAAGACTGGCAATACATAACTTCCAAAATCACATATATGATTTGAGCATGCTACCAAAATTGCTTTTTACTTTTAAAGTAGTAGTCATCAACTCTGCTCAGATCTATGGTGTAATTCTGACTTAGCATCCCTCAAATCTTCCTTATCCTGATTCTTTGGGCATCAAAGCTTGATGGCAATGTATATTCTAACCATACAGTGTACAGCTTTAACAGATAGTATTTTCTATTAAACAAAGCATTCATGATGATAAATTATCTTAGGTGAATTCCCGTTAGGGTTTTACTTTGACGGTCTTTCCTCCTAAGAAAAAAGAAAATAGATTGTAGAAAGTTATTTGTCTATGAACTTATCTGATCCCATAGTATATATATATATATATATACATATATATATATATGTATTTTTTTTTTTGAGACTAGGTCTTGCTATTTTTGTTTGTGGAACTGCAGGCTCACGTTGCCTGGGGTACCACAGACTCAAGGAATCCCCAGTCTCAGCTTCCCAGGTAGCTGGGATTACAGGTGCATGCCACCACACCCAGCTATGTTTTTTTGGAACTAGGTCTCGCTATCTCAAACTGAGATCCCTGGCCCCAGCTGCAGCTTTCTAGGCTGCCATCTACAGGCATGTGCCTCCATGCCGGCCTCTATCCCATAGTATTTCTGGTCCAATAAAGGATTACTTGCCTACCAAAGTGATTAAGTTACTAATTTGGCAACTCATATTCTTTTTTCCCCCTTATGCCTCTTTCTTCTATTCCCTAGGTCTTTTTAGGAATGGCTTCATTAACGTTGAATTGGCTTTCTTTCTGGAGGTTGGAGCTCCCAGTTGCTTTTAAAAAATATTTTACAAGCTGTGCAGTCCTCTGCTAATTGATGCTTTGCCCTTTATTTAAGCACCCTTAAATATGTGTATAAGCAAAAGTGAAAATATTTTGAATTTAGTATTGAGTATATATAAGTAATTCATCAGCAGTATTTTATTATTATTTTCACTATAAACATCAACTATAAATTAGTGTATTACATACAAAATACAAGTAACATGGTAAAATATATTTAGAGTAAGTCATTTTCTCTAATCTTTTAACTCATTGATTAATACCATTTGAAATGCTATTACTGAGATTTGGTGAATGCACATTGCATAGATCTATCATAGACTATATAATATGAAAATCTTGAAATATCATTTCAAAAAATTAAGATTCCATTGTAGAGACCAAACTAGGGTTTTTTAACTATACATTTTGAAATGATCTGTAAACATGTACTAAATTTTATTTTGTATGGCATAAATATTACAAAGGATTCAGATGACAATGAGAAGAAATATATTGATAGGGGTATTATTCTAGGCAAAATCATGGAAAAGGTGAATTGTAGTTAGATGTTTTAACATGAAAGTACAAATGAATTGTCTGGAGGTTCAACATCAGATCCTAGATAGAGACTGAACAAAGAGCAAAGAGAAAAAGAGGCAAAAGAGATAATCTGATTTGTGCTTGAATCCTGGCTAGGACTCCCAAAGGTGAGTATTTCTTCCAAGTTTCACCAATCCCCTAAACTCCTATCTGGGCTTGGGACTCTGTTTCTTACTGCATAGTAAATGAAAATATGATTGAATGACTTAATTTCAAGAACTTCTAAATCATTTTAAGGTCAGGATATAAAAATGCTCTAAATATTTATGAGAAAAATCACAAAGCTTTGGGTTTATGTGGGGCTGAGGAGAATATCTCTAAGACCAATACTAACAGATGGAGTTTATCTTTAATAAGCAATAAAATGTTGCACTTTAAATTCT
>PVHY01007051.1:0-70019 GCA_004024945.1 Uropsilus gracilis
CCTCCCTCCTTCCCACCCTCCCTCTTTTCTTTCTTTTTCTATTCCTTCCTCACCACTATAAAGCATTCTGGTCTATTTTCCAGAAGGTAGGAGACCCTTATGAATGCTGCTCAGACTTTAAAATTTTTCCATTTTAGGTTTGTCTAGAAATCTCACTTCTGACTCCGTCATTGGCCTTGTCCATTGAATTCTTACTGCTCCAAAAAAAAAAAAAAGAAAGACACAACTGCATAGAATGCAAGGGAAAAAAGGCACAAGCCCAAGCCCCTTTATGATGCTGGTTAATGGGAGTCCTCTCACAGCTTCTTTACAGGGTTCTTTTCTATATTTATGCAGATGTGTTCAAGGTAAAGCATTTTGTAAAGAAATGCAAATCACATTCTTGTGCTTTAAGAGCTGTGGTATAAGAGTTTCTTTTACTAACTTTTCCTTTTTTTTATTGATGTTCTCTCCTTTCTTAAAATTAATCATCTGCCCATGGAGCAGATGAGACTCTATAAATAATAAAAAATTCAATCATGATAATAAAGTCTAGATATCTAAGTACAGCAATATTGAAATGAAGAACCATAAAAACTATGTCCCAGATATTCTTTCCTCTGATCTTTCAAATTGAGACTGAAAGGCAAAGAAAAGCAAATATTTTATGAATATATATTTAAAATGAGAGTTGTACTAGTAACAAAGATGCCAAGTCTATAGACTAACAGCATAAATATATATTTGTTATTAAGACACATAAAAGAATCTGCAGGAGGAAAAGCAAAGTTCTCCTAGTGAAAGACTGATAAAACTTATTTGCGTGGAGGAATTCTCTCTCTCCAACACCCCTATGAATAACTGACTATGCCATAATCAACTATTGTTAACTATCACAACTTAAAGGGAAAGATCAAATCTTTGTGATGACTAAGATAAAGACTTTGAACAGTCAAGGAGTAAGGCTCAAATAAAAATAAGACTTTCTATAGAAGTCATTTAATACTCCCCTAACTGGGCTCCCAAAATATGCTGGCCACTGTGTTACATGCAGTCCATTCCCTACATTTCCCCAGGCTCATATTCTAGAGCAGGGGCAGCAAACACCAATGCCCACAAGTGCTATCATTAGCATGAATGGGGGTGTTGAAACCTGTACCTATCTACTGTATCTACTCTGAGTGGAGAAGCCTGGAGCAAACTGGGAAACCACATTCCTTACCCCTAGGAGGCAGTACTGCAAAACTCAAGCTCAGACCTGTCATATGGAATTTGTGCCAAGGTTGCCCAATCTTCTGATTTTTCAAGAGATGCCAGTCATTTGGAATTTTGTATAAAATCTAATTCTTAATTGTCAATACCAAAAGAAAACAAAAATATGAGTGAAACAAAACATCAATATGTCCCCAGGTCAAATATACCCCACAGGTTTCTCTTTTCCTTTAGCCATAGCCATTTCTGATTGGGGAATCCTTGAAAAAAGAAAATCACAACTTCTCTACTAAGCATAAAGGTAATATTGGTAGAGAAAGAATGAGTCACATTTGTCATGAGACTAAACCAGAAAGCAGCTAACTCTCATTTCAAGGAGGAAACCCTGTGTTTGGTCATCAAATGACAAAAAAGAAAGTCAGCAGAATGCAAGGAGCCTTATTCCTGGAAGGAAGAGTGAAGAAAGCTGAGCAAAAAGTCAAAGATGCTGCTGACATGGCGAGGAAGGAACATAGTAGGGAGCATGGTATCCTTCATAAGAAAACTCGCTAGGACTACAGAGGCCAAAAAGAAATCCCTGATGAATGAAAGGTCAGTGTTCACCTGGTGTATTATTTGTGCCAATTTGAAATAACAGGTTGGTTTTCTACTCTTAGGATATTTTCAAACCACCATCTTACCCTTCTACCCCTACCAAAGAATGAGAACTCAGTTCAAGGTTAGCCCAAGAAAAATAGAATTGGTGGAGGTTATAAATGCTGACACAGGTGTATTAATTCCAAGACTAAATAGAGGTGGTTTGGAGTTATTGGTTGTTTTCAATTATTAGCACCAACATTCTTTTCTATGAAAGTGGATAAATAAGTTATTTACCAATTTTTCACAAGGAGAGTAGAACATTTCATTTTGGGATAATTATTGCTTTCACTGGCTAGGTAACCACATGACTAAATTCTTTGCTTCTCAAGTTTTGGTAGTAAGGGTCACATAGTTTCTTAAAGTATAATAAGGATAATAAGTATAGTGGCTTGAGTGAAGAAACAGAAAAAGGACGGAAGTTTTGCTGCAAAAGAATTTTTTTTCCTAAGAGTTAGCAAAATTTTAGGATGTCCCAGTGGAGAACTCCCAACAGGCTTAAAGCATTAAGCAGACAGTATCCAAGATCTTTCAACCAGCACAAGGCCATTCTCCCTCAGAAAGACATTATATTTAGCAGATGACCTGTGACACATAGTCTTAGAGAAGGCAGAGAAGAAGCTCATTTTATTATTCTACTTCTCACCCTGGACTTGTTGGGTCTAGACATCTGATCATCAGAATTTAGGAATTTAAGATCTTAATGGATGTCAAAACAAACACATTAAAAAAATGTTATTCCTAGATGTTTCTCCTTGACAATGATTTGGGGGGGGGGGATTACGGTTGCTATCAACTGGGTACAGAGGCCCAGTCCAGGATGGTCTGTATTTAATAGAATTTGATTTTGTTTTTTGTAATCCTAAGTATTTTGGTTTATGCATCTAAAACATTCAGAGAAGAAACCATTCCATAGGCTTCACTAGTCTGCTAAAAGGGTTCAAGAATGAAAGGAGTGAAGACCCCCTCTGTGTAGGGTATTGTTTTCCAGGTGTCTCTATTAGAAGATGCATTGCCTGTAATACTGTGTTGGGTTTTGTTTGGGCCACCAAAAAATGTCAACAGATGATTATTTTTGACAAAGCCTTAAAAATTTTTCCCTTAAAAAGTTGAGCAAAGCTTACATTTCAGAGTTGGATAGCAAATGACAAGAGCCAGAACAAAATTTTTATGCAAATAGAGTCCCCTGAGTTGTTTAAGTGCCTAAAAGAATTTCTAGCCTTGCTACTTAGTCTAGCACAATGATTCTCAAAGTGTGGTCTGTAGATGTTCCACTGGACTCTGAGATCCTCTCTAGGGTCTGCAAGACCAAAACTATTTTCATAATAATACTAATGTGCTTTTTGGTCTCTTGAAGATTTCAGCACTTGTGCCAAAAACACAAGGCTGGTGCTGCAAAGGCAGACTTGTTAATGTGAATGAAACCAGCTGACCAAAGTGAACACGTGCTACCTCAACCACAAACACTTGCAATGAAAGACATTTCTACTGACAATGTCCTTGATGGAGCAAAAGAATCTACTTGTAGTAATTCAGCCCTTGAATGCACATTTCTTTAAGGGAAGATTTGCATAAAACATTTGAACTATTGATTTCTTAACAGTTTGGTGTCAAGGACCCATTATTAGATGAATGTATAAAATATAATAAAAGATATGGACTTAGAAAGTAAACTATATTTAATTATTTCTCAAAACACTAAAATTTTATGGCAAGTAATAGATGTGATTATTTAATATAGTAAATAACAAGATCTGTGAGTTGGGCAGTATTAATATCAATTTAAATGTTATAGTAACAGGAATTATTATTTTGAAATATCTCTAATAATACTAATTGACATAAAATATCTATGAATTCTGTTAAGTATTACGGGAATAGAAACTATTATTTTGAAACATCTCCAATAATATTAATTGGTATAAAATTTCTATGAATTCTATTGGTGACATTATAGATACTGTTAATACTGCTGTACTAGTTTGTCTACATTCAAAAATGAAGGAAATACTAAGCTGGTGCAAATAATGATGCATTTTCTTCTACTGTTGGAGCCATACACCTGAAATTTAATGATTGACATGTGGGGGGATCTGTGGATCCCATCTTATAAAGCCTTGCCTCAGAATTACTGATCCTTCACAAACAGCATCCACAGTTACTATTCTCATTTCATTTTTCTTCCTAGCTCCAGGCATGTTATATATTATTTGTGGACTGTTTCACCTTGCTAGGATATCAGTTCTGAGAGATGAACTTTGTCTTGTTTGCAGCTGTAAGTGCTCAGAAGAAGGGCCAGCCCAGAGCAGATGCTCAGTCAGTATCTTTTGAAGGAATGAAAAGTAACAGCTTCCAAGTCCCACCAAGTTACCACCAAGTCTACTTGGCCCCCTTCTTCCTTTTCCACTTTTGTTTCATATTCCTAAGAGAACATCACTGCGGATTTTAGTATTTATGCTTCTTACATATGATGTGGTTTGTAGCTAGCCCCATTATTTAATTTGAATTTAGAAAGAAATCGATGCTTTAAAAGAACTTCTCAATCAATTAATAAAAACCTCTTAATTGTCCCCTGAGAAGCTAGGGATGGTCAATGTCTACTACTGTTTCTTCCTGGCTTCCAGAGAAAAGGCAAATGACTGAAATACAAGCCAGAGTTTTCTACAAAATCCCTAAAGTAAAGCTGCTGTGGGCTAAAGTGGAAACTATGAATCTTGAAAGTCGGAATTTCTGGGATTGTGATTTCTATCCATGAAAACACCCTGGTTTCATGTGAAAGAGGTCAAACAGTGAAATGAAACCTACCATCCAGTTCATTTATCGCTGGATGTTTTCTTTGGCTTGTTAATCTTCATACATTGATTTGCTTTACTATTTGAATTTAAAAATAAGAAAGATCTCATTGGCATCAAACCTTAGTGTTTCTCAAATATTTTTATTACAATTGATCCATGTTAATGATAGACTATATAGTTAAACAAAAAGAGGAAAATAAAAAGCAACTATAAACCTGCCACCCCAATATAAATATTTTAAAGTAAAAGATATAGAGAGTATTAAAAATAAAACAGATAAAAAGAAATATTTCAGCATGCAGTTCTCTTTAGTATTGTCTTTATAGGAAGGCCTGGACTGTCTTGACTACAATGCCAAACTCCAAGTAAAATATAGATGAGGACCAAGGAAGTAGACGTCTTTGAACTTTCTTGGCTTACATGCTAATTCTTAAAAGATACTTAACAGCGAGATTTCTTTAATAATGTGTCTATAGTTGAATTGCTGTGACTTAGGTGTTTTTGTATTTGATTACCAAAGGAAAGGATTGGAACTAATATATTTGAAAACCAAAAAGCTCAGGAAACTTTTCTATTTGCCACATGAACTGGCAACCCCTTATAAACTCTTCTGTTTGAGGAAGAGCCATGAAGAGTAGACAGGGCCTTTCTCTCTTTAATGGGCGCAGATGGTGGCCTGGCATGGGCTGGGGGAGCCCGAGTGTGGCTGCCCACATCTAGCGAATTACCCAGTTACTGGGAAGACTCAAGACCAAGTTGGGCAGCCATGTTGTTGTTTCTTGCCAATGCTATTGAAGTCATTTGCAGGTGTTCTGAACAAGGGTAAAGGCCAGTCTCTACCGTATCAGTTACTTTTCCCCTTTCATTAAGGAGGGCCTTCATGTATTACCTGATTTCTTTAATGCCCTTCTGTCAAATCAGCCAGTAAGTGTTGGTAAGATGCTAATGCGTGTGTAAAAAGTAACAGAGAAGGAGCGGCTCTCAGATGTGTTTACTATCTCCTTCAAAGAATTGAAAGCCTATATTTCTCAATATTTTGCTTTCATTTCTCTCTCTTCACTGTCCTAATTCTTTTGGAATTTTTTAAAGGTTCAAGCTGAGGATTTTCTGTAGAGGGCAATTACAAAGGCCAAGACTCTACCATCACAAAATGTTCACAAAGCTAGAAACTGCTTCCTTGGTGGCCAGGAGGACTCAAATGATGGCATCTAAAATGCATGTTTCAAACAAAAGGACAAGAAAAAGTTAAAACTAACAAGCTGTGAACAGAACTAAAGCATACAGCAAGGAATGGGAAGGGAGACAGGGCGAAACCAGGGGAGGGATGAGCACAAGTTATCAGGATGATGATCCATGGGCGATATATCTGTGGGAGAACTTTGGGGCCTACAACAATGTAAGAAAAAATATATATATTCAATAAAAAAAGGAAAACAAAAGACAAAACATGTTTCTTGTTTCCTTCAAACCTTCAGACACCTGTCACTTCATCTTTACTAGCTGATGGAGGACTGATGAAGTTCCTGCATTTCTAGGGAGGGTCATCCCAGAAGGATCAGTGATGGCTGTAAAGCCCACCACCTGGCTCATTCACTGGCCGTTAAGGGGTGTTGGAATGTGGGTGGCAGAGAATGTAGGTTCCAGAGTTGATGCTCAGTGAATTGTCAGAAACAGGGCAATAAGGAGGAGGAGCAAAGGAACTGCAGTCTTGGGAACAGGTAGGAGTCACCTTTGAAGATGGGATGATGAAGTAGAGTGGATGGGATGTGGCTAGGAGGTGGGAGGGAAGATGGGCAGGGCGATCTCCTTGTAGGTCTACACCTTCGGGTTAGACTTCTATCTGTCCCTTGACAAGAACACCAGCAGAAAGATGGTAATAAAGGAGTGGTGGGTGTTACTGTTTCTTAAATAAATGGAATACATGAGGGAACTGACACATAATGTGTCATAATGACACATAGATTTGGCCTACCTTGTCCAGTTCTGGGTTCATTCCTTGCTTCTTCTTGACTCATTTTTTTATGCTTCAGCCTTTAGTTCTTCCTGTGCACCAAGCTGTTTCAAGTTATGCCTTCTATTCCTGGTTATATTATACTTATCCTGTGAGATTCTTGTGTCACCTCCTCCAGGAAGCCTCAGGGACAGGAGTTCCTCACCTGCCCATAGATGCTTGGAGGTAATACCTGGGTGTTCGAATCCATAGGTTATGTCCCTGTCTCTCCCTGTCCATGAATTCCTTAAGAGCAGGTTCCACTTGTCTCTGAAGCTCCAGCTTCCATCATTTCCCATGGCCAGAGTAGATGTCCAATGCCTGATTGGCTGAAGGAATTCATGTTCCATGAATGAACAAGGTACACACATGATAAAGATCAAGAGAGATGGAGCTAGGAATGAAACACTGTACAGAGCAGTAATTTTTATTCTATTCCCTGAGATTTTCCAGTGTGAGAAAAGGCCTGTCACATAGTAAGCACTCAAAATAGCATTCTTTTTTTAAAGATGGAAGACTATTCTTAGAAATGGTGCAGAAAAAGTGATGATTTACAAATATTTTTGCAAAGTCAGGGATTTCATAGAATTTTGCTTGAGGGAAAAGGCTGCTTTCATGAGAGAACTTTCTGGAAGCAGTGGCATAACAAGTTTATTCTACAGCTTGCTCATGTAAAATAAAAAAAATATTTTTAGAAGGTCATATAGTAAGCAGCTGAAAGTGACCCCAAGATGTCAAAAGACATCTCAGGACCATTTGGAACACATCACTTTCAACTATATCTGCAGTCCTGGGCAGCTTCTTTTCACCCTAACCTTTCTTAGGTTGTTCTCTACACATGCCAAACACTGGGAAGTCAGAGCACATGAGGCCACAAGAGAAGTGTTCAGGGCTCTGAAAACCCCTGAATATCTTTCTGCTTCCAGGCAGCTTGTGTATTTTCTTTCCTGGACTAAACAGGACAGAGATGGGAGGACAAAGAATTTCATGGTAAAGTGCCAGTAGCCAGAGAGTGGGTAATTAATGTGTCTCCTGGTTTGTGAGTGGGCGTAGGCAGGAAGCATATCAAACACATCACTGGGATGTAATGGATGTCACTGCACTCATAAAAGGTGCCCTTAGGTTGAAACATGTTTTCAGTCACATTTGCCTTTCAAATGTAAGAATCAGGAATTAATGTATGATCACACATACAAGTGCATTGAGCATAACTTATATGGCATTTCATAGATGTTACCCATCCCTAATCATCAATAGAGTAGAATAACTGAGAAGCAAGGTGGTGTGCAGGAGCTGAGAATACAAGGGGATGTAAAACAATTTGTGTCACCAAGGAATTTTCTATGCAAGTAGGGAGCAAGGACTCATGAGTAAGGCTGAAAAGCAGGTGAAAAACATAGAACATGACTGAGATTCAGAGAAAGGAGGATGACTTATGGGGTTTTTTGTTTTGCATTAGAAATACATCAGAATAAAGAAGATGAGGTAATACATACATAGTGTAATACAACTCAGGTAGTGAAATAAGCCAAACAAAGACAAACTCAATATGATTTCAGTCATATGGTAGAGAAAACAAAGTAAAAGATGAACCAAAAGAACTGAACTTTTAGACTTACAGTCTTTAGACTTAGACTAATTGGGGGTTACCATAAGAGAATGAAAGAGAATGGGTAAACAATGAAAAAGATGACAACTGAATGGTAAAGGGTAGAATTGGATTTTTTAGTGGTGAATGTAAAGCAATATATACACATGTTGATTTTTAATGATGCAATCTGAAACATGTATGTCAAAACACAATGTTACTTCATTAAAAAAAAAAGAAATGTATCAGGGAATGATTAAGCCAATTACATGTAAGCAGAGAGGTTGGAGGGGCAGCACTGGAGTCAGATGACCAAGGTTCCAATCTGTGTCATGCTCATAAATGTATAACAACCATCTTCACAGAAACAAAGAAAGTCCTAGTTTTTACCATTTGCAGATTCCCAAAGTGTAAATACTCCTACCCTAGTCAGATTGAAGCTACCATCTGGCCGTCCACAGGCCAATCCAATTTCTGAAAATCTAAAAATTGCTCGGAGCCAGTCCCAAGTAGTTCAAGCATAACACTGGTTGAAATCTTAGTAGCTGTGCGAACTTTGACAATTATTAACTTTTGCAATGTTTGGTCCTCATCCAATGGGCATAATGATACCAGAAATTTCCCACAATGATGAACAATGCTCTCTTCTCAAAAACTTTTTTTTAATGATATCACATTATCTATATTGTCTTCCTCTTGGGATTCTTGCTCAGTTTCCATTGCTTCCAAGTCTTCAACAAGCACAAAAGAATGTATGAACTACAGCCTCTTTTATCCTCATCCTTGATTTCACTTCATGCCTTTAATTCAACAATTTTTAACAGATAATTACCAAGTACCAACACTATTCCAGATGTGATCTCATGGAATATCTATTGTAGTAAATTAACGACTCTGATACTGATAACTTCCAATTCCACACACCCAGTCCAACCCCCCTCCTGCCTGCAAACATTCCCATTGCAGGCACCTGAAATTTCATATCCAAAGCAGAATTTATTTCCCTGCCCCTCTGCTCCTTCATTCCCCAGGCTTAGCAGTCCATACACTACCAACCAGATGCCTGGTATCTTCCTTAATTAAGGAAGATAGTATTTAAGGATAATAATTAAGGAAGATGATATTAAGGAAGATAATTATTCCTCCATCTTCACTTCACACCTGACCAATCCTGAAGCAATTGTTGATAAATGTCTCATGTTCTCCTCCACCATGACAACCCAATTCCACATTAAAAATAACTGTCTTGTTCTATTCCAATAAGCTATCCCCATGCAAGAGTCTAAATGCAAACTCTGTCATGTCACCCTCCACCCCACATACACCATTAACTACAGTCCATCTGTCTATGACTTTTGTTCCAAAACCCCATATACATAGGGATCTTTTAAGGCCTCTGCTGACTCAGCCCCTGATCACCATTTCATCTTCACCTCACACCCCTGTGCTCTGCTTTCCAAACTCCATTCACATGAGACTCTTGGAGAACCCAGGTCTCTCAACCTGTATACAAACTGTTCCCACTCTGGTCAACTCTCCCTATTACTTGTCTAATGTCTGTTTTCCCTGGTAGAATACACACTTTGTGGGAGCTGCAGTCACATCTGTGTTTTTCATTACTGCTTTCTCAGTATCTGCCAAAGTGCTGACTACAGAATAGGTGCTGAGCAATTGTTGAGAGCAAAAGTGAATGAATCAACCATATGAGAATATGAATTGTCAAAACATTTATGCACATGATGTACATAATGTGTTCCAGATGTCTAGTTTCACTAAAACAGGTTGACTTATGTCTAATTAAAGGAAAGGACATGGGAAGATGGATTAAAAAAGTTCAGTTTTGAAGCAAAAATGACTTTTAATATCAGTCACTGTAAGTGTGGAGGGGAAGGGGAGATGACAGGAGTCCATTCATGGAGATGTGGCCACTTTGAGGGGGCTGTGTCCTCCCATTCTGGACAGGTGTGAGACTGAATGAAGCTTTCATAAGACATAGCTTGGTAAGCAGTTGATAAGAAAAACAAGAGATCACGTTTGGTCTTTATAATTTTGTTTCAGAACTTAATGGGCACCTTGTGCTGACCTTCCTGTACATCATACCTTTGCTTCTCATATTCTATTTCCTACACTCACTTCCTCTGATGAACACAATAAACAAATCTGCCTCAAAAGGTTGGTCTGCATGTGATTTCCAACTGAGATCAGGGACAGGAAATAGCCAGATAGACAACAATGATCTTGGACAAAGCTGCGTCCAGAAGAAAACAAAGGTGTCTTATGGAGCTTGTCACCATTCACGGCAAGATCTAGTTATAGGGCAATTAGGGAACCCAAAACTATAACCAACAAAACTTCTCAACCACCTGGTACTGAGCCAAATGCCGGGCACACTGCGCAATAGGAAATCTCACAGCATACAGTCACAGGCAAGATGGAGCTGGGACAGGCTTCTTCCCTTGGACCTCTTACTACCAGGCATTTCTTTCTTTTGCATCAATAAATCCACACTTTGCTTGTTACTATTCTGCTGTGGGGGCTGTTACTGTTCAATGGTCCTATACACCCAGACCCACAAATGCCAGCTCTTCTAACACAATTGTCACACTCCAGCTCTGACTACTGAGTGGTTGAGATAACTTTGATGTTTCTGTTCTCCTCTGAAATGAAATGACTGATTGAGGTTTGTTTGTTTTTTATCCTTTCCTTTCTTAACTTCCTGGGTCCCTGGGTTAAGAATGACCATGACAAGTTCTGCTCTTCCATCTGCCTTCCTCCCAGCAGACCACTTTCCTGCCTGCTTTGTATACTGTGCTCTTCTCATTCACCATGAACTGATGGGCTAATCATGAATCAAGGGACTGCCCCATACAATTCCATTCCAATCAACCCTGGTAGAGATTTAACTGCTTCTGGCCACAACTTTGTCATTTGCAAAATGGGACTAATAAGGCTCTCCTGGAGAACAGCACATTTGGAAGGCTGTCGACTTAATGAGGTGCTTTGAATTTCTCGAAAGAAAAGCCCTTTGAAAACGTGGTGTTAATTCAGCCCTTGATGTGCCATCATTTATTTTGACTGAATTTTTAAAATTCTCAGTGCCAAATGTGGCTTTGCAAATAAATTGAATACACATTGTGCTCTGCAGAAACATGACTTCCACTAATAATATTTAGAGAGAATCAGATGAGGTATCTTTTAGGAAAACATTAAAATCCACAATGGGTGAAAAGCAAACAAAGCAGTCTTCAGGCGTGGGGACTGAAATCAGTGATGCTTCCTCAGGAAGATGAAACTTGTTTAAAAATTAATGATGAAGATTTACTGGATGAATGATAACATTTTATTTACTTAGAATATTAATAAACAAGTGTAAGAAACCTCAGGTTTATTCATTCATTCATTCATTCATTCATTCATTCATTCATTCATTCATTCATTCATTCATTCATTCATTCATTCATTTACTTATTGAGGCTAGGTCTCGCTAATTTTGCTTGTGGAACTGCAGGCTCATGTTGCCCAGGGTATCACAGACTCAAGTGATCTCCAGTCTCAGCTTCCCAGGTAGCTGGGATTATAGGCATGCGCCACCATGCCCAGCTATTTTTTTGGAACTAGGTTCCAGTCGTGGCTTCCTAGGCTGCCGCTTACAGGCATGTGCCACCATGCCCGGCCTGAAACCTCAGGTTTAAAAGAACTATTTGCTAGGTGGCCAAATCTAATAGAAGTGTCTCTTTTTACTTTTAATAATAGCATACTAGTCTAATTCAATTGGTGTTACAACTTCATTAGTTGTAATAGAAAGATGAGCTGCAGAATCCCCTGTTGCCCGGGTAATGTCCTTTGATCTGTGGGAGCAACAACAAACCTACTTGAGGATATGCAGCATCCATTTTACAATCAAGGAAAAAAAATTCTACTAATCATCAGCAGTGGTCTGGTGGTAGTTGCAATACTTGCCCATAAAACACAGATATGCAAATATATATGAATGATGAATATAATGACATGACTGTACATTTGTCAAATTGTGAATCAATCAAATGCTCACTTACTCATTTATTCAATAACACTCTTTAAGTACTCCGATGGTCACACCCTTATTTATCCGGTAAATAAGACAGGTAAATTTCTTGTCCATTTGCAGTGAATTTTATTAAGATCTTGTTATATGATAAGTTTCAGGAAAGCAATGAATGGGATGTATTTAAAGCAGGGAAGATGATACCAGTGAGAAGCTGACAGTCAGGCTAGAGAACCACAAAGAAGACAATTAGTAAGTCACAGAGAACAAAAAAGAGGCAGTTGAGCACAGTGGTGAGAACATGGCCTCTGAAGCCAGAGTCTGAGTCTGCATCCTCTTCCATCACTTTGTGGGTGTAACTTATCTCTAGGCAAGATATTTAATCTCCTTGAACATTGCGCTTCTCATTACTAAAATGAGATTGTAATAATACAATAGTAATCTCATAAGTTTGTGCTTACGAGACTAGTATAGTGAGGACCAAGGTAAACATTTTAGTGCTTAACTGTACCTGGATCATAGTGTAAATTCAGACTCACAGTGTAAATGAGCTAGAACAACTGAAATTCTAGACCAGGGTCAGCACCCCAAAGCATCTCAATCAAGAGAGACTGGAGATGAGATTTTGAAGGTTGCTCAGGATATGGAGGAAGAAAGAAGATGAGGCTTTCAGCTATGGATAATAACATCAGGAAAAGGATGGAAATGGGAATGAGCCTGTTCTGCAAAGGGGATGTCAAATGCCTGGTTTGATTAGCATTTACTGGGAATGCAATAAGGCTGAGAGGAGAGGACCGGATTATATTAAGAGTTTTGAAAGTCAGAGAAAAGATTTTAGAATTCATCACAGAAGGCAGAAGTCACCAAGCTACTTGAGCAAGGAATTAAATGACATGATGTGAAGTGCTGCTTTGGAAAACTAATCTGGCAGTGCTGTGCAAGGTGAAAAAGAGGGAGAGTGACTGGAATCAGAGGAGATTACTTAAGGGCCTGTTGCAAAGTTGGAAGACATTAAAGACCGTGGTATTGGCAGCAGCAGTGGAGAGGAGGAAATCTGAGACAAGCTGAAGGAAAAATAAAATGGGTTTCAGTGCAGATCACAGAGAATGGAGTCCTGCATAATGCTGTGTGAGTGGTGTATCCATATTATGCAAGTGTTTTAAATGACATAAACAACTAGATTGGGCAGAAAGCAGATAGGGAAGTTGCTTGGAACGGACTCTCATAGATTCCTAAAGGAGATTGAACATGTGGGACCTGATGAAGATGTGGGGTTTCATTGTTTAAGGAAAGAGTAAAACCCTATGAGATAGGAGGAACCTAAGGGTCAGAAACAAAGCATTCTTGATCTGGGAACAGTTTTACATTTGTTCATGATTAAAAACAAAGGAAAATGTGTACCTAATTTTACTATCAGCCACTTGTTGTTTTTCTTCTTTCCTTTGTATTGCCAAAGTGATGAATCCATTCAGTATTTATTACAGTTTTTAGGCAAGGTCACCAAGAAATTGACTACCATGAAAACCACAGCCAAGGAGAAATCAACAAGAGCACACCCAGCCCAGAGACCTCCAGAAAAGACTCCAGCATTAAATTTGTCACTGGCATGATGTCCTTGCTCTACAGTTTGGGGAAAGCAGGTTGATGAGAATGTGGTCACTCTGGGATGGGTTAGTAATCTATAATGGCATGGAAATCACAAGCAGTGGCAGTGGGTTAATAAATTTTTGAGTTTTTCTTATGTCTTTCTGTCATTAGACACTGAAATTTATACTACTTAGACTACTTTTTACTTCTGTTATCTGACTTCTATAAAAAGCCAATTCTTATTACCATTACATGTAACACTGTCTCATGATACTAACGGAAACAATGAGATAAGATTTACTATACCTGGAAAAAAGAAAGAAAAAGTTATCATTATTAACTGGGGATATAATTTCATCTGGTAAGCTGAAAAGAACCCCCTGAAAATCTATTGGCAAGCAGAGAATTTAGTAAGTTGGCTGGATTTTAAAAAATACAGAAATTCATAACTGTAATAATGAATGCAATACTAGCAAGACAACAAAAAAGATAAAATACCTAGAAATAAGGAGAATAAGAACGGTGCGAGATCAAAGTGAAGAAAACCTTAAAACACTCTCAAGGGACATAACAGAAGTTCTGAACAAGTAAAAAGGGCCAAATATGCTTTAAAATTATAAGGCAGCAACAAAGAAGATAATTCTTTCTATATTAAGCTAACACTGGATGTAAACCCAGGAAATAATGGTAGCATTTTCTAGATAATATTTTTTTTTTTTGGAAATGGAGGTGTCTTACAAGCCAATTTTGAAGTTCCCATGGAAAAGCTGACAAAGAGTTATGGTGATTGGGAAAAAAGATTAATGAGAGATTAGACTTTATCAGATAATAAAGTATATGTTGTATGATAGTTATTTTATAATACATAGTTGTATTAGCTATATTATTGTACATAATAAAATGTATATTATTAGTATCTATTAGTTCACATATATACATGAATATTATATATTAAGTGTGTATAAATAGATAAAAATGCAGTTCAATAGAACGAAAATTAAAAGACAGATCACTCTAAAACCAAAAATTTATTACATGATAAATGTGCTACATTAGTTTAGTGTGAAAAAGATGAACACATCTATAAATGTTGGGATAATTTGTTAGCTACCTGAAGCAAAATGACACTGGACTGATAGTTACATCTGACAATGGGACAAATGGCAGAAGGATCAAAGATTTTAATATAAACAATATGAACTAAAACCCTTTAAGTCCTGGAAGACATACCATGGGGAATATTTTTTTTTTTTTTTGAGACTAGGTCTTGCTATTTTTGCCTGTGGAACCACAGGCTCACGTTGCCCTGGGTACCACAAACTCAAGCAATCCCTCTCTCAGCTTCAGCTTCCCAGGTAGCTGGGATTACAGGCACACACCACCACGTCCAGCTATATTTTTTTGGAACTAGGGCTTGCTACATGGCCCCGGCAGGACTCGAACCACGATCCCTGGCCCTGGCAGGGGCTTCCTAGGTTGCCACTTACAGGCATGTACCACTATGCCCAGCCCATGGGGAATATTTTCTTAATCATTTCAGAAGGTTTTTCAATGTAAAACCTACAACTTAGAAGCAGTACTTTCATCATGTCATTTAATTCTTTCCCAAGAAGCTTGGTCAACTCCTGAAGTTAGTGGTGAATTCTGAATTCTTTCTTGCTTTTAAGAATCTCAGTATTCTGGACACCTCTTGCCAATCTTGTCTTGGTGCTTCCCAAACCAGTATCAATCAAACCATCTTACACTTTAGTTAAAAATGGAAGATATAAAGAAAAAGGGAAATACTGGATGGCCATACTTATATGAGGGATATAGAGAAAACAAACAAACAAACAAACAAACAAACAGACAAGAAAAATTAAAAACTGCCAACAGAACTGAAGCATAGAGCAAGAGAGGGGGTGGAATGTAAAATTGGGGGAGGGATGGGCACAAGCGATACAAGAGATTAAGATAGTTCTGGGGATAAGGTGGTGGGAGAACCTTGGGGTAGACAATGATGCAATATATATATATAAATTATAAGAAAAATTAATAATAATATAAATTTAAAAATTATAATATATATAATAAAATATATAGAATAAAAATTAAAAATATAAAGTGAAAGAAACATTAAAAAATCGAAGACATACACAAACATGAAATTATTTGAAGGCTTTAAGAAGCAACATATCAGCAAGTTAAAAAATATAATCTACAAGGAAAAATTACTTGGAGAAATAAAGATTAGCAGTCATGGAAGATGGTTGAGGCTAATCTTACAGCTTGAGTTTAGGTCATTTCATCTCCCAGGGTTTTTATTAACAGTGGTCAGAGAGGGAATGCCAAAATTACATTAATTATATCTGCGATGCACTGTCATCAAGGTTTCCTCTGTCTCTTCTTGAGCTTGCTCTCTTTTATACATCTAATGACTCTACCAGTCTCATTTAGGAGGCTATTTCAAAATAATTTATTTCAAAAACTGGAAGCAAGCATTTGAAACTCTACAGGGTGACACAGGACACACAGGTGACACAGGTGACACATTTTCCTATATAAAGTCACACCAATGTCATTGTCCCCCTTATTCAGAGAAAAATGAATGGAGAAATTTTTCATTGAAGGTCGATACAATTCCATTGTTCTTACTTTGTATTATGAAATACAGAGTAGTTTTTAAAAGCTGTATTTGTTACAAAATTGAGTTGCCCAGGTTAAAATTCTTTCATTTAATTATGACTATCTGCTTGGGTTTCTGCCAGAGAAACGTGGGCTGTGCCTGGCGACTGGGAAGTTCCCTTGCCAGCTGAATCCCCTACCTGTTCCATTCATTCCCGGCCTTCCTGGGAGATCCACGAAAATGTCATGAGGGATGAAGTCAAACTTCCTATATTAAGTTCACCACAGCCACTTTCAGGGGTATTTTTTGTACTCTGTGACTCTCATTAGTTAATGATAAAAGGAAAGAAAGTGGCTTCTTTAATGCAACCTGCAAAACTAGTTGATACTGAGCCAGGAACAGTACAATTTCCAGGCTTGATTATTTACAACCTTTCCAGGCATTATGTTTTTTTAGTAGTATGATGTGAGCTGGACCTTCCCATTGCATTTCAGGAGATCAGGCACCTTTCTGTCAAAGGGGGCTCTGGATTTTGATGACACTTTGCAGTCTCAGGATCTCAATCCCCATCTTCAATGCCTCCTTTAAAGAAGAGGTTCAAGCTAACACCTGCCACAGGAAGAGACCTTTGAAGTGGTGCCAAACTGTCAAATGATCAGCTTTCCCCTTCCTTACTTTCTATCCTCCTTGTGACTAGAAGGGTCTAGTCTTGTCCTTGCAGTTTCCAGTGATGAGAGAGCCAGGCTGTTGCAGCTCACAGCTTCTGAGACTTGTTTTGAAAGCCTGAGCGAAGCAAGCATTTTTCCAATTACACACTATCTAATTCAATTTACATTTATTAGAACAACTGCCAGCTATTTCATGTTAATATTGACATTTTCATAAGTACTTGCAATTTAGAATTCAAGCTGGGGTTCCAATAAATCTCTTAGATGTTTTACACTTACTTTTCCTGTCTGTCTTCAGATTCTGCAAAATATTTTTAAGACCACGTTTGGAGGTCATTCTGCCTTTGGGGAGTTTATGCTGTGTATGTAAAACAGCTGGGCAAAGAAAAAAATATTACAATTTAGCAAAGTAAGTTGAGGACAATGACAGAGATATGTAAGGTTCTGAAAAACCAACATCGGGGATAAAATTCAAAGTTTTAACACAGATGAATTAAATCATTATTTTCTTCATTTTATATAAATATAACTTTACCTGTATTCTTTGAATAACAGTTCACTTTGAATAGCCAGCATATAAAGAGCATTATTTTAAAGGCCATTTCCTGACTACACTTCAAATGTACTTCTATTCACTCACATCCTTTTTTTTAATGTTATATCCATTTATATGTATTTATACTCCCCTTTAAAATATGGCAAAGGGTTCCAAATTCCTCCAATAAAAAGATGTCCTCATGCTAAAATATTTTATTCATCCAAACACTAGTTTATTACCTAAAGCAAGGTCATAAATGTACAGTTTAACAGACTCTGATTTTTGGATAATATCCATTTTAGTTTAGAAGAAAATCTGACTTAAACATGTACAGAGTATTCCTATATACAACAAATCCTGCACAGAACCATCAAACAAACTTTTAAATGATTCTGCTTTGAAATGCCAATGAAATGCTTAACAAACAGAAACACTTCTGAGAAGGCAGATACAGCTTTTTTCAAATGGACAGAGCCTACAGAATGGAAACTTAAAGGAAATAGTCACAAGATGGTCTCTGGAAAAAAAAAAAATTCTACGAATAGAGCCAAGAGTGGCCATGCTGTTATTCTTTGGTTGTTCCCAGGTATAGCAGCATGTATCACTCTAGAAGCTTTTAAAAAAAAATTCCCAAACTCAGCTGCATCCCTAACAAATTCATCCAGAATCTCTGGGTGTGGAACGCAGGCAGTAATCATGTTTAACCACCCCTAGGTGATTCCAGTGAGCAGCCAGGCCACACCGAGAAACAGGCATCACCTGCCCCAGTAGGGTACAGCACCTAGTTCCACAGAGACAGCTGCAGCCCTTGCTGATTCATAGGGAGGGGAAGGTCTGGAGCAGATGAGCTCAGCTGACAGGTGGCCAGTGGGATGCACCTGGCTGTTTAGGGCAGCCCTGGGGTTTGATGCTCCCGAGGGGTCCCTCCACAGAGAGAGCAAATAAGGCAAACCTGAGCTGACAGCCAGTGCAGCCCGGCTGCTTCCCCCGCTCAGGGACATCTGATACTTCACTCTTCCGGAACTCCCTTCCTTCCCAAGCCTACTGCTTCAGTTTAAAGGGATGCTTCAAGGGTTGGGCATGGTGGCGCATACCTGTAGGTGGCAGCCTACGAAGCCACGGCCGGGGCAGGGATCGCGGTTCAAGTCCCGCCAGGGGCACGTAGTGAGACCTAGTCTCAAAAAAAATAGCTGGGCGTGGTGTTGTGAGCCTGTAATCCCAGCTACCTGGGAAGCTGAAGCTGGGGATTGCTTGAGTCTGTGGTACCCTGGGCAACGTGAACCTGCGGTTCCATGGGTAAAAATAGCAAGACCTAGTCTCAAAAAAATAAATAAATAAATAAATAAATAAATAAATAAAGGGATGCTGCACTCTAGAGTAAGCCTGGGTTCTCAGGTCTTGCACATCTTCTTTCTAGGATCCTCCTGACATTTACCTCTATCTTCATCAAATGAGTCCCCAAAGACGCAGATCTACTTCTCCTACCTCTTCTAGAAAGCCTTCACCCCAAACCCCTACTTTCACTCACTGCTTTTGCCTCCTGAATTCTCAGACTGTAAGTGCCTACCCCATTATCTTACTAAATATCACCCAGCCTACGGCAATCCCTGTGTGCTACAAAGAGTGGGCAGTGAAAGGTCTTAATTGTAAATGCTCCTTCACTGCCAGCCCCTGGAGCTACTCCTGGCACCTGGTGGACATCCCATAAATCCCTGCTCCTTGATTTATCTCATCCATGATTAATCACATGCCGCAGTAGCCTTGCATTAACTGGTCTACACACGCAGACTTGGATCTCTTTATGGCTACATTACAGCCAAAGCAATTTTTTTCCAAAATGTTAGCGTTTCAGGATCCCATGGGAATATGCCCTCCTAACTTTATCCTTTAGTGGTTATCCAAGACTCTTTTGTAGGGCGTGGGAGGCTCTGTAGGCACCAACCTCTGCCCACCCACATAACTGGACTCGGCTTTTTCCTTCCTCCCTTGGTTCACTGTGTTCCAGCCTTTCTGGGCACAAGCTCACTGTGCTCTTTTTGGCCACAGGACCTTTGCATGTTCCACCCCCTACATCTGATTATTTTTCCCTCTCTTCTTTTCCTTCAGATCTTAGTTCAATCATCACTTCTTTGACCTCCAGATTTGCCAGCAACCCTGTTCTCTGCCTATACAGTGTCACATCTGTGTTGTAGGATCCATGTGTGGTTTGGGGATTGTCACCTAGCTCTCATTTAGAACTTTGAGTTCTTAGAGGGTTTACTTTGCTTAACATTGTATCTTCAGTTCTTATTACTGTGCATGCTAAATCACTAGGTATCAAATGTGTGAATGATGAAGGAATGTATGAAATGAAGTCACTGGCAGGAGGAGAAACAACAAAATGTATGGTTGGTCACTTGATTTTGCAGATCATGGACAGGAAAGCCATAGCTTGGTGCATGGCAGACAACATGGCTTAGAAGAAAGCAGATATGTGCTCCATCTGTGGATAGGACAGGTCATTCTCACATTCCCTTCTCATACCCCACCTCCCAGTTCCTGCTAAGGAAGCAGTGCTTGGTGATGCTCTGGTGGGTAGAATAATAACCCCCAAAGTTTCGACATGTCAGTCTTGGGATCTTTTCTCTTTTGACAAAAGGGACTTCACACATGTGACTGAAATGGGATGGTTGTCCTGGACCTGGATCATCCGAATAAATTCTATCGAGTTACATATATTCTTACAAGTGGAGAACCCGTCTCATGGGTTAGAGAAATGAGATGGAAGATGGAAGAGGGATTTGAAGCATGAGAGGGAATCAACCCACTACTAGCTGTTATGAAGATGGAAGAAGAGATGATCTGGATATAGATGTTGCTAGAAAATGGAAATGGTGCTTAACTGACAACCAGCAAGAACATGGGATGGGATCTCAGCCCTACCTCAGGAAGTGGATTCTGTCAGACACTGACTGAATGTGAGATGGATCTTCTCTCTTCATCTCCAACAAAAGAATGAACATGGCTATGTTGGCACTTAGGTTTTAGCTTAGTGAGACCCAAGCCAGACTTCTGACCCACAGAAGCATAAGATCCTAAACTCTGCTGTGTAAGTCATTATGCATAAACTGCTCCAGCAGCAATGTCCATACAGGCTGCCCTGTTTTCTATTTGCATAAACTAGTCAGAACACTGTAGCCCCAACCCCTTTCCTCCCTATCCCTTGTGGGTAACAACACACTACTTCTATGACTTACACCCACAAGCTTACACCAGCTTCAATTTCCAAGTAAATAACCAGGGACAAATGTGCGCCAGCAGGCTGGACTCAAAACATATCTCCAGCTGTTGGGAACACAAAGAGAAGCAGTTTCCTTAGAGACAAATTCCCAGGGGAAGGGCTTACTGGAGCCACTGGAGGTCTCAGCCATGGTGGGTCTGAGTGGTTGGGGAGAACTGGTCTGGCTCAGCATGAGTCAGGAGGGAGAAGCAGCTCCCTCTGGCTCTCCAGAGCATGCAGGCTCCCCATGTCTATGGGGAAAACAGTTCCTTTAGGTTATGCTGAACCACTGACAACAGAGAAGGAGGGATGAGAGATTCATGCCAAGCTGAGTTTTGGGAGTTTTGGAGAATTTTAGCTTTTAAATCACTTCTATGTAGCACATTTTATTTATTCTCCAGACAACTCTGTGATAGAGGTGTGGTAAGTGAGACAGCCCTATTGCACAGATGGGAAAAGTAAGGTTGGTAGAAGCTAAATTGTTGGCCAAGACCGGAGCACACCATGTCCAGGCCATGATCTCAGACTGCTGTCAAAGGCCAGATTGGAAGGAGCATTACTGTCTGACCTTCAAAGCATCGGAAAAGATAGAGATGTACGGAAATGCTTAAGAAGCAGATCATCCAAATCTCTCATTTGTTTTTTCTTCAGGAAACATGATGCTGTAGAGACGGAGGCAAAGTCTGAGGTTCCCTTCACAGGACAGAGTGGAAATTTCCAGAAACAAGTATTTCATATATACACTTCCAAAACTTTCAAGCAGATTAAAATGCATAGCTTTTGGAAAACCTTTGGCGACACTGGCCTATGTTTGGGTTTCTCCAGAATTCAACTGATCCAACATGATTCACCGAATTCTTTATGAATTAAGAAGCTGTAAATTATGCATCTTTTCTTACAAGTATGCATTAGTTTCCACACTCTATAGCCAAGCAGAAATAAACAGTGTCCCAGAGAGAACACTGTTCTCTCTGGGAACATTTCCTCCTCCCTTGTCCTGGTTTAAATGGAAGAACAGCCAGTGAAGGCCCATGGTGTGATGTTACTGAATTAGTTTGGGTAAGGAGCCCAACCTGACATCTGTTGGAATTTTAAAGTGCAGGAGGAGTCTACGCAGCATATTTCACCACAACACTGTCCTGGGTCAGGGGACAGGCAGCATCAAGTGCAGATCACCCTTGTGTAATTGGGGGACTGGGGGTATCAGTACACGGTGTTCACTCTTGTGCTGCCGTCTTGAGATGAGGGGGACTGTAAATGGAGCAACTTTTCAGGAACGAGGATGCTCTGTTACTTGTAGATCATAGCGGCTGCTTCTCCTTAGAGATCATTCCTTCTGCATGGATTAAGTTCTGGGTCCAGGTGCTATTTCCTTGCCCTGGACTTACAGGAGCCTGGTCTCTCATTGGATAAGTGTTGCACGCTGGCATACATCCCAGGGCCCCCGGGCTTGGGGGTGCCTACCTCAGGATTCTAAAACCCTAGTGGAGGCAGCCACCTGGGCTATTGAGTTCTGGCTCTGGACAAAGAGGAAGGAGCTAAAAGAATGGTCTTTCAGACTGGTTGCTGTAAGCTGAATTTATACCCCTTCTAGTGATCAGTTGTTTTAGTATTATTTTTCTGGTAAATCCAAATGAAGAATGTTTTGGACTATAAAGAAGCAAATAAAGCACAACAAAAACAATTCCTAGATTCTAAAAACAAAAGGTGGTGATCAAAGGACAAGGGAAAAGTCAGGGAGGAACAGGTCAAAAGGATCAATGTGACAGTGATGGGTGGTATCGAACTTCGCCAGCTGGGTTTGGTGAGGTACTGACATTTATCTAGGTGTGAAGCTATGCCCCTGAAACTTGCATCGTATTGAGAAAACCAATGGTTTATTAAGAAAAAGCACTTGTATCCCTAGTATAAATTTAAAAAATGAAAGATACTTTTAGAAAATCTGTCTCCAGAAAATGTGGGGCTAGCTTTAAGGTTCTTGAATATTTAAATTATAGCAAACCTGTCCTTGTAAAGTTATACAGATGATGTCGGACAAAATGAGTTTTTTCAAAAAGTACAGAACTTGGTCCAGTCTTCTCCTTTTTCACACAGGAAGTAAAACATACGGTCCAAATGATGAAACAATGCGGCAGTCAGAAGGTTGCTTCTACACCTGCTTGGGCCCCTAAGCCAGGTCTGGGTCCTGTACTTATGGAATGAATTTCTTCATGTCCACCAGGGACCCTGCAACGCTTGACCATTTTCCATCATCTTCCAAACCATTCAGCAACCCCAGATGATATCATTTCACCCAGAGCCGATGATGAGGCCCTCTCTCAGCTGTATGCTAAGCAGCTCTGACAGGCTCCCAGTCAGGAGCAGAGCTGCCTGATTCCTGGCACTGGACAAAGCAAGAGGCTCTGGAGCACTGAGATGTGGAATAACGTGGGTGAGTCAGTAGACCCATTCAGGCCAGGACCCAACACTCTGCATGCCCTATGCAGGAGAGGCCTTGTCGCCTGGATCCCCAGGGGAAGGCCTATCATGCCCATCCCCTCTCAGACCCTCACCCCAAGACAGAAGCTTGATGAAGCGACAGTAAGCTCCTCACAGCTGCCCTATACCCCACTGAGACACAAACAACCCCCTCTTTTGAGTCCAACAACTGACCACCCAGGCTTGCCAAAATGCACACAGGCTCTGAAAGAGGACAGTTTTATTTCAACGGTCTAATGAACCAAACAGATGGAAGAAAAACTACCAATTAAAAAAAGACAATATACAATCTTCTTACAAATAAACAAACTATCCTTTGAACAAGAAAATAGCCTTCTTTTGGGTCAGACTGTGGTCAGATCATGAAGGAGTCATATATCTGTCACCCTCCACCCCCTCTCTACTTCCTGCTCCTCTGCTTTCTCCTTCTGCTGCTTTGGGGAACTCAGTACTCTCCTGCTGAGGCCTCACCAAGGGGTGGTCTCATGTGCTCATCTGATACAGTCTGCCTCCCTGGACACTGTGCTGACATTTGGCAAGGGCCCCTACAAAGTCTTGAAGTGCAGGATTCCAGGTAGGACAGTCTACCTAGAATCTCTCACATCATACCATAAGGGCATCTACATGCTTTTTCAAAACACAAGACTTGCTTTCATGACCAACCTTCAACATCTTAAGGATTTTTAAATTTTTTGCTTGTTTAAATCATGATTGTTTCTCTCATGTCTGCAATTCTTGATAATGATTACAGTTTACTATTAGTGTGGCAATGTGGCAACTATATTATGAGGAATGGTTTACTATGCGGGTGGTAAAACTTGACAGGGCAGAAAAACCTTGAGAATGAATCTTAAATCTTATATGAATCGTTTCTTATTGTTCACTTCATTTTTAAGTAGAGGGCTATTGAAGCTTTCAGGATTTTAACTTCTTTTCTGGATATCAGAGACACAGATGGAATTCTGATGCTAACTTATCCTCAAAGAGCTTACATAGGTTGTTGGAATTTAAGGAATTGACATGGCTAGCACAGAACTTGGAGGAAGCACAGAGGAAGAATACCAGGCTCTCCATGCATGGTTGTATAGGTTGTGTACTGTGCAACCTGGGGTCACCATCCTACAAACTCTATGTTCTATAGATCCTTCTGGAAACTCAGTATTAGGAATCTTGTGAGACTTCCAGGACAAGCATGCAGTTCATCAGATATGGGTATGAAGCAGGAAGGATAAGTCCTGATTCCTCTAGGGAGAGGTGAGAGTAGGGCATGTCTAAGGATGTTTGAAGGCTAATGGGATGATGCATGCCTCCATTGCTTTGAAAAGGGCTCAGCTTTCTACCAGAGGGTCAGGAGACAGAACCATTGATTCAAGTGTGTTCAATTTGAATGATTCAAGTCACTTCCTAACTCACTTAGAGCAACTGCAGTGACACCCAGGCAGGGTCTTGTTGATTTGTTACCTCTAACACTTACCTCTCTGACCTCCAGGAGATACCCCCAGAGCAAAAAAGGGCCTGAAGGTAACAGCACTTACCAGGTAGCGCTCCTCCTGCCTCATGCTAGGGGTGCGGATCATGTGATTCTGTTCCCCTCTCCAGTCACCAAATCGACGGAAAAAATAGTTTGATAAAAAACGGTTGACGGGGTCTCTGATGATGTTGATGTAGACAGGCTGGTCTCCTCCAAATCTAAAGCACACACAGACATGGAGCTTGTTACAACCCATTACTTTGGGAGGAAAATAAAGGCCACTTAGACAATAGCTTCCCCCAGAGGTTAACACATTCTCATGTGATGACCCCATCTGCTATGGTCTTGACATTTTATTACCAGGCAGGAAGTGGAGAATGTGGCCCCTGCCCAAGCCCCTGCAGAGAAGCCTTGGGGACTGTTTCCAGATGTTCTAGACAACTGTGCTGTTTGGCAATGAAAGGAACAGGTGGACTTATTTTCTCAGTAAGCTGTCTGTTAGTGGGTGGGACCACACCTGTTGGGCCTGTGTTACTGTTTCCCAGACCTTTTAGCATGTGTTGGCCCTCAGCAACTGCTTTGATTGACTGGCAGATTCTGATAGCTTCCCTGGGGGAGGTGGCACTTATTCCACATTCTAGTTCAAACAGTCTTAGAGAGATGCTCTGCAGTAAATGGCTAACAATAGACAACAGTCACTAAGTGCTCACTGTTCACCTTGTTGTAAATAATGTATCAGGATTGATTCACCGAAGCCGCAGACCATCTCAATAACCCACAATTATCTCTATATCCACCCGGAGAAAGGGCAGGGAAAACTGAGACAGGGAGAGTAACTTGAGGTTGAGCCAGGAAATGAACTTAGGTGGTCTGGGTTCAAAATCTGTGCTTTGCACCACAGAAAGAAGATTCCAGAGTTGAGAGAAATGATAATGTGAAGGTCATCATAAACACAACAAAACCAGCATTGATACGATGCAGTAGAAAATTATATTGGATGCCATACTGCCCTGGTGGGTGGGGTCTGAGAGAAAAGCCCATGAGAAGAAATGAGAAGCATGAAAAAGTACATAAAAAAGAAGAGTCAGAGATAGGAGGAGGGAAGAGAATGGCAGACTACTAGAACAGGCCCACATAGCCTGGCCAGGGAAGCCCCCTGGAAAAGTGAGCTGGTGATGGCAAAAAGCCATGATGGGAGAGTGATCAGCAGAGAAGTAGCCGGTGTGGAGTCAGATGCCAGAATGGTAGGTGGGGGTGACCAGGGGCTGCTGAGTTCAGGACTGGTGAATTTGGCCAGGTGCCTCCGAAGAAGGTTCTGGTAAAGGAAGTGTGTGGAGCCACAGCAAGGTGGTGTGGAGGCTAGCTAGGAAGCTGGTACCTGGGAAAGTCAGGGATTTGAAAAGCTGAGTTTGCATCAGCATTTGTTGGAAAAGTTTGAAGAGCCTTAGATAAGCCACAGCTTGGAACTCTGGAGAGAGAAGCAAAGAGAAGACACTGGAGAAGGTCTGGACTTTGCAGGGTGCCTGCCTCAGGTTTGAAGGGTACTATCTTGGACATGTGTTTGGGACTTTTGAACTAAATGGTACTTGAAGTAAGATAATTGGCCACCTGTGATATTAAGGTCTTTTCATTTTTCTGGTTAATTTTCCTTATAAATAAAACCTTGTTGTTTAAATTGCTTAGTGACTTTGGCAGCTGCTGTGTGCAGCAGTGATACAAATCTGGCAAGTAGCTGGGCAGTGGAGGCTGCATTTTAAAACTGCTGCTTTTTTCCTGTGGCTTGCTGGTTGAAGGCTTCTGCCCTATTTTTGACCCAATTTCAGCACCACTATCTTTGAATGACAGCAGGCAGTTTGAGATAAAAATCGACAGATAACTATGTGTTCCCCTTTCATTGTTCCACAAAGGGAATAAAAAATATATTGAATGCTGGTCCAAAGACTAGACTTTCTTGAGGCAGAATGATGGAGTTGGTTGGACTTTTCTCCAGGATTTCTCCTCTTTCTCTTCCAACCATCTGGAAGTAGTGACTGTGAGGAGCCTAAGGAAACACTGGTCTCTGAAGGAACCTTAGTCTGGACCTCCTGAGGGACCCATGGCTTCTCTTGACCTTGACCATCTCATAAGGATGCCTTGACTTTCTAGCCAGAGTCAGAAATAGCTCAAAGAAGACAAACTGACACTCCCAGCATCTCTAGCTGGTGGACTCCATTCACCTGATCCCTCTGGCACATCATCCAGAACCACAGTCACACCCATCAGTGACAAACCTGCATTCTAATTCCAGCCCCTGCCCCCTCCCATCCCACTCCACTCTTCAGTAGTATGTGTACAGTATTAGACTAGAGGCCTTTGGGAGGCAGGAATGAAGCCATTTAGCCCAGCACAGAGAAGGGGTGCTTAACCCATGAAGACTTGACCACCTGGAATTGTGCTTCTAAGCTAATAGCATAAGGCTCTGTTGTCAGAAGAAGTAGACAAAACCAGCCACCAATCCTTTCTTGTATACAATTGTAAAATTTTGTCTTCAGCTTATTTGCATTTTTAAAGAGACTTTTCAGAGAGAAGATTCCAAAGAAACAAACAGATAGTTCAGTGGTGGAATTTCAGCACTGAGACATGTGAAACTCTGAATTCCTGAACTCCTGCTTTGCAGGAACCATGCTGCTGTTGAGCAAGGTTAGCCTTGTCCATGTGATTTCTTTCAGTCCCCAGATGTGTACACTGAGTGGCATTCATGCAACTGGATGAACAGTTAACTGGTCCCAGAGTCAGCTATGCCAATCACCAACTGACTCTCATCCTAACCCTCATCTTTTTCTTCTTTCTTATTATACATTCATTCGTTTGTTTGTTTATTTATTTATGAACGACTAGGTCTCGCTATTTTTGCAGGTGGAACCACAGGCTCATGTTTTCGGGGTACAACAGACTCAAGCAATCCCCAGCTTCAGTTTCCCAGGTAGCTGGGATTATAGGCACGTACCACCACACCCAGCTAATTTTTTGGAACCAGGTCTCACTATGTCGTCCTGGGTGGGACTCGAACCACGATCTGATCCCCAGTTCCCATCATGGCTTCCAAGGCTGCTGCTTACAGGCACGCACCGCCGTGCTGGGCCTTTTTCTTCTTATTTAAATTGGGCTTCATATCTCTGATAAACAGCTTAGAACTAAAGTAATAATGCTGGAGATTAGGAAGACAAAACATGCATCCTACATGAGAATGCAATTAAAACTGGCTGGGCATGGTGGTGCATGCCTGTAGGTAGCAGCCTAGGAAGACAAGGACAGGGCCAGGGATCATGGTTCGAGTCCTACCGGGGGCAGGTAGCAAGAGTCCCCCAAAAAAGCTAGGCATGGTGGTGCGCACCTGTAATCCCAGCTAACTGGGAAGCTGAGGCTGTGGATTGCTTGAGTCTGTGTTACCTACCTCAGGCAACGTGACCCTGTGGTTCCACGGGCAAAAATAGCGAGACCTAGTCTCAAAAAACAAACAAACAAACAAACAAACAAACAAATAAATAAATAAATAAATAAATAAAATATACCCTCAGAAATGGCAGCATGTTTTTTAAAGACCTCAACTTTATTGCTATCACCATGTCAGTCAATACACAGCCTCCCACAGGGATGTGGTTCCAGCTTGACCATAGCCATCTTCCACCAAAGGCCCCAGAAGTGGGCACTGACAAGGTTTGTTGGACATGGATGACTTGTTCTTGTGTGCAAATTCTGCTGCAATACAAGAGGACTGGAACAATTTTCTAAAGCAAAAGTTTAAATGACTAAAGAATCAGGATCAGATAATAAACAGCCTCCCTCTAGAAATTTCTAACTAGGAAAGAGAATAGTTACAATGACTTCAGGTTGCCAACCTTTATCCTTTTTCTAAGACATACAGCTCTCTCCCAAACTGGAAAAATTAGGGTGAACATGTGAGTTACACGATAGAGGCCAGAATATACCATGTCTTGTGCTTAAACAGGAAAATAAATTTCTCATCTTTGTTCCATCCTTTCTTGAGATCAGTTTCTACACTTGCAGCAACTAAGTTCCAGTCAGAATTCTTAAGGACCCTCAGAAGACAACTGGTTGTCTGATCCTAAAGCTAATTGTTGACTCAACTTTAGATCAAGAGGGTGTTGTGACTCATCTTACACCCACAACCCCCTGCAGGACAACACTGCCTTATTCTTAAAACCTGCAAGATAAGATTCTCCATGTGAAGCCCATCTTGTTGCCAACCTGACAAATGAGGAGATTTTGGTGCATCTTAAAATTCTAATCTTCCTTTTATGTACATTTTCTATAAGTTGAACTATTTCAGAGAAACGTTTGGCTTTTCTTCAGAGGCTTTTACAATTTCTAGCTTTTTTGCTTCAATTTAATTTTACTTTTTTGGTGTATTAAAAAATTCCTTTAACATTTATTTTGATACTTATTTCCCTTCCTTTCATATTCTAGAGTTCTAATCTGGTCATTATTGTGCTCTAAATATCTGTGTGATCACAATGGATTGTTGGGTCTGTGTTGTGCACACGGGAGAGTCAGTTCACCTTCTCTTAATCATTTTCTTATTCTTCTCAATACTTTGGACACTGTCAATTACATACGGCTGTCTTTTAGTCAGCTTAAAATAATAGTTATTTCCAGTTTCACCAACAACTATCTAATTCTTATGTTTTTCATGCATTACTAAATGTCTCCTTCTGAGCATTTTCTTTCCCATCTCTTCCACACTGCTACCTCAGTCAATCAAACCAGCAATATTAGTTATCATTCTATTTTGTACTCTCTTTGAAGTTTAAGATTCCTGTCACCATTGCAAAAGATTTGCAGGGCACTGTATTAGATTGGATGACTTTGCTAATGAGAATAAAAATAAAGAAAATATTTGAATTATGAAATTATCAAAATCTGATTTGTTTTGTTAAATCATGCCATCAGAGGGTAGACTTGGTTCACATAAATAATTAAGCTTTTTATTATTATAAAATTCTTAAGAATTTACTAGGAATTCTTAAGGAGAAGTCTATTAAAAAGAAAAAATGGGCCCACAATGTCCAAAATGCCTCCCACTGGGTATCATATCTTGCCTACTTCTCAAGTGATCTATTCATGTTTAAATGTTTTGTTTCTGAAAATTCCATTCCAAATTTATCTCCTCTGAGATAAATGAACAAACAGATCAAAGTGAGGAGGAGCTGGCTGAGTAAAGCAAATGAAATCAAGAAAGACTAAGAGAAGTAGTTGAATATTTAGCATATTGTTCTCGGTTACAATTCACTTGGATTATTTTCATAGCATTGAGCTCTGACACAAAACTATGTGTCTTCCCAGCAAAATCTAGATTGGGATTTTAAGAGGAATTACTTAGAAGACCAAGCAAAGTGTGGGCAAGAGAAAGGGAAATTGTATTTTCTGTCAGGGTTTCTATAGTGTGCTGATCTCAGATATGCTGTTGATTCTTAGAAACTGACTTCTTCAAAAAATGGTAACACTAGGTTACTTGCAAAACTAGGAATTGAAAATGTGAAATCACATGATGCAAATATGACTGGAACATCAGGAGCATGTAGCATCCTTTAGGTCAAGCTGATTTGGGCCCCATTTCCAGTAGCGCAGATGAAACATTTGTCTGGCCTAAATTTTCAGGCAGTTCAAATACTGCATCAAAAAGCAACAGAGCAGAAAACCTCAGGAATCCAAACCAAAGTCTGAGACTCATATTGAGCTAGGAGTTTAGATCTCCTCTGGCAGGAAACCATCTCTATGGTAGCTACAAATTCACCAGGTTGGTCTGACACTAATGCTTTTCATGGCTGAATTAACAAAACTGCATATGGTGAAATGGTTCCTACTAGCTCTAAAAAAAGGGGGGGAGGGCGCAATGAAGGTACCTAGGTGACAAAAGAAATAAGTCAGTGACTCATCAAGAGTTCACAGGATATACATAGCACTGCTGTGAATTTCAAGGTAAGAAAGCCAAATTTAATGGATGGTTAAAAAAAAAAGGAAATAAAGGGCAATGACTAAACTTTGTTTTGATATAATATCACACATTTCAAGGATTCAGAGCATTTATATATTAAAAACAGGTATAGGGAGAGGCTGGATTTTCATTCTTGTATTCTGTTCACCAGCAAGGACACTGCTGCATGTTAAGAATAAAGGATGATTAGAAATATCAGCAAGGAAGATGAGGCTGCAGTGTTAATTCTTCTCTTAGTAAACTCATTATTCTAAGACAAACAGACCAGATGCCTGTTAGCAGTGATCAGGCAGATTTCTTAAGAGCAGTCCAATGATCTCTATTGAAGAAGAAAATAAACAACAGACACAGAATTGATTCACTGAGCCTGGCTTCAACAACACTCAGCATCCAGTGGAACTGCAGTTTCAGCCTCTGCCAAAAGGGGGACATAAACTAGCCAGTGTGGAGTTTCCTGGTCAGCATTCATGGATTAATCTGCATGATAAGGCCTCCATCCCCACCCCCAAAATGGAAGTGGTTTGGCCTAAAATAATCTTCCTTGTTATTTGCTAATGACCCTGTCTCATCTTCTTTCAGACTAAAAAAAAAATCCATTTGTATAAACTTTTTTGCAGAATTACTTATTAAAGATAAGTAGATCTTTAGAATGAACTCAGTTGGGTTTTTGCTATTTAGCATCTCTATGAACTGTAATTCAAAATACATTGAAAAGTATGACAGCCCTCTTAAGTTCCAACTTAATTGTTTTCTCTGCTTTTTATGTATTTAAGAGCTTTCCTCATATGCTCAGTTTGCTATTTATAGCTAAGAAATTTTCCTTAGATGAAGCAATTCCTATCAAAAGAAAACCTGGTTATTTTCATTCCCCATGTTCTATCAGTTTAATAGTCCTGTATGCATTCAAGTTTAATTTGTGGTTCTGTTCATTTCGATGGCCCCAAGTCTTATGCATGTGAGTAGATGAGAGGGTGGAGTTTGTATGAGTGTTTTAAAGGTTTGGTTGATCAGGGAAGTTCTGACATTTTTTATAATTAAAATTCTTGACTGCATTCCATTCTTGCTGTGCCCACACTGAGAGCCCCCTTTTTACTGGATTCATTTAGGTGCCTCTCTCGGTCATATTTGTGTTCCCATTGGTGCTTGCACTACCAATGCCTTCCTTTTAGTTTTGAGACTACACAGGCACAGGAACTGGTGAGCCAGCAGGATAAGTTGCCCCAGGCCCTGTTTGAACAGGTGGACAAAATCATAGATTTGAGAATACTGCCCAAACAAGTTGGTCTCAAGATTGAACATAGATGCCATGCTAGACAAAATGCACCAGATCCTGAATAATGATTATCTCTCAGCTTCCCGGAAGGTGGGGGCTGGGAGATGCAAAGTGTATCACATCAGCATGCCCAGGTGCAGGGAGCTCAGGCCAGTGATGGTACTACATTCCTCTGCCCCACTTCATGGTCCTTTCCTTTGAGCATCTCCACCTAACAACCTTGGGGAGCCAGACTATCCTCTCCCGTGAAGCACTGGTTCCCTCATGCATGAGTCTCTATGATAACCCTTTCAGGTCCAAGTACTCTCTGGTGAGTTCTTTTCCTAGGGAGCAAAGGACCCACTCTTTGGGTCAGGGCTTGTAACAGCTTGTCTAGCGCTGAAGCTTCACACCCCAGCTACCTTGACTCCTGCTCCCATTGCCTGCTAGGACTTCCTCTTCCTCTTCTACTTCCTCCCCTTCGGGAGAAACCTTTGACTCTTTCTATGTAAGTCCACCACATTTCATTGCCACATCATCTTTCATGGGAGAAAAGCTTTTAGTTTCTTTAATGCCAGGAAAACAAGAATTGCCTATTGCAGAAACTTAAGTTGCAGGAAAGCAAACAGAAGATGGAGGGTCCTTTAGAAATCTGTACTAATTCAACAAAATGGAGTAGAGGGAGTGATGGCATGGAGCAAAAGTAGGGCCCTGCATTTAGAGGTGTTAGAACAGAGACACAGGGAGAAGACATACAGACAAGAGTCAAACTGTGAATTCAGACTGAACCTTCTACAGAAATGCCCTTTTGAAAGCCACTTGAGTATATATAATATCCTCCTTGCAAAGAACTTAAAGTGCTTTCCTTACATGTTCAGAGTCTCCCCACAAGGTAGAAGTGGGTAGGAATTGTCCTCATTTTAGGGTACTGCTACCCAAAGGCTAAATTTGTAGATCAGAACCATAGTCAAGGGAAAGGACTAGTACCCAGAAGTCCTGACAGCTAAACTACCAGTTTCCTGCAGAGACTCTGTTATGGCAATGGTCCCAGGAAGACAGCCTCTGACTCAGAGAGGTGGAAGGAAGAGGTTTTGTTGGTTTACACCAGTGGGCTCAGTGGGATAGCTCCTGAAAGGCTGAACCCTGAAAGTCAGGGAAGAGTGGGTTTTATTGCGTTCCCTGATCAGCGGAAGCTGGGTGCTATGCATAGTGGTTCCTGTAGGTGAGGTGGGTTATGGTCAGGTCATCCTGACTTTACACCCAGTATTAGGGGGGATTGGACAGCAAGGCTGGGACAGTTCCCCATCTGAGCTGCTTCTGATTCTAGCAATTTTTCCTTATCAATGGTACCTTCTAAAAGACGCTCATTAGTTTTTTTCTTTCAAGATAAAATCAATATATTTGGACATGTATTTGATGTGTCATGATAAGCAGGCTGATGATATATTAAACAGGCTATGAAAAAAAACAGTGGCCACATTCTGCCCAGTTCTGCTGGCCCAAGGATGACACAGGCTTTGGCTGTATCAGAGCTCTACACTGGCTTCGAGTTAATGATGAAAATGTGTGTCTTGGCCATTTCTTTCAGTTGCAAAGATTTGACCTATGAGGCAAGAATGGTTAAGTGAAGGAGGTTTAAGGATAACAGGGTGAAGAAGAAGGAATCTCATGAGTTAAGCAAGGGTCACAGGGGCAGTCTGTTCTCTACAAGTCATAAAACACAGTGCCTGAAATAGCTAACAAGTCCCCATTATCTAATTATGTCTAATTATATGTTCTTGGCCTACTGGAAGTGAGAGACTGGCTGCAAACCCCAGACATTCCAGTAACAAGCCACTTTATAAATGTGGTTAGATACACACTCCAGCTGTCAATTCTGTGACCTTCGGCTACTGAGGATAATTTGCAGGTGTTCTGTCCACTGTCCAAGGGAACACTGGTTGCTGGGCTGGCTGGGGAAATTCAAGGGAAGCTTGCCTTTGGAGATAAGGTAGCAACTCCTCTCTCTTAAGAACTTGCTCTGCTGAATCTCATTTATAAACTTCATTTGCACAGAGTCTGCTGCCCAGCAAAGATGTCCTTTGAAGACATAAATGTTTTCTACCTCCTTATGCTAAAATGCCTGCCCGGTCCAAATTCAGAGCAGCTCATACCCAGGGCCTGCCTGGGGGCCTGGCTTGTGTGGGGAACGAGGCTAGTATCAGCTAGCAGGAAGCAGGAGTGCTCCTGTGAACCTGTGAGACCCTGTTATCCCAGGGGAAATAACATGTAGGTGCCATCCAGATGATTGATAAGGGCAACCCAGGGTCCAGAGCAGGGTCCAGAGCTGGGCATCTGTCAGTTGTTGCCAAGTGTGAATGATGGCCAACACTGTCTTTATTGAGTTCCTGTGGTGAACTTGAAAGAAAGGGTCACAGGGTCTCCTTGAAGAGAACTGAGAGTAAGACCCTCCTCCTTCCTAGAAGAGGAAGGGGTCAGCCTGAGGAGAAGAGGAATCTGAGAACTAGTTGACAGTAAAGTACAGAGATGAGGGAGCTGATGTGAATGACCACTGAGGCATAGAATGCACGGAAATCGCAATCAGCAATCAAAAGATGCAGGGTCTGAAAGTCTACATTTGAAAATTTGCATTATTATCAGAAGGTCCTTACTGCTGAAGAAGGAACAGATTTCTAAATGACCACAACATCAAACACACCAAATTGAGAATAATTACTGGGAATATTACATTTAAAAGATGGTTAGAGACGTGGGCACCAGCATTTTGGATATTATAAAGTTCATATTTCTCCATCATTAAGTTATTTGCAGAATCCTATGCAGGTTCAAATTGGACTAAATTGGGTAGTAAAATGTCCAACTTGAACCTCCTAATTCATTTGTTTCAATATGAAACCTGATTTTCTTTTTCCTTCTAGAGAACTGTCAGGTCAAATGACTTCTCATTAAAAAACAATTTCATATTTTCACAAGATTTAAGATTAGTATTCTAGGAAGAAATGAGGCTTCTGTTGAAATATTTCAAATTTTGATCCCTCTCTTAAATGGATTAAAAATGTCTTTTCAAGAGCAATTAGCCTACCTTGGAAATGAAGGTAGATTTGAAAGTAATCATTCATTAGCAGGAGTCTCAGTACTAAAAAGAAATGAAAGAACCATTAAGTGGGAAGATATCTTACCTTGAGAAGTTGAGGAAATGAACGTGTCGAGTGAATAAATAGGGTTGTTCGGCAGTACTTATATTTTTAATCAGTTCCATCTATTAAAAAAAGTACAAAATTAGCATCACTAGGATTTAATGTACCAAGCCACATTAAGCTAAAGGTTGTCTCCCTAGCTCCTTTATGCCCCACTTAGGACCAAAAAGCTGTGTTTTCAGCAACAGACTTCTTACTGAGTAAGACAGTGCTTCTCAATGTGAACGCTGCTGTGTTTTATTTTGCTGATACGATCATAGGTATGGGACAGACTACGTCATGGTCACTGGAGAAGAGAGATCTGCTGCACTGAAATGCAGGTAAGAAAGCCTCAGTCCCTCCATCAAATTCCAATCAAGTAAGAGGTGGTTCATCATTTTCTATTCCAATAATGACATGAGATATGCAGATATGTTTTAAACTAGCTCAGTTGACAAAACAACTATTTCTTAGCAAATGTCTCCCTAGCTCCAAACAAACAAACAAACAAACAAACAAACAAACAAAAAAACTGCATGGCCTTTTGGTGGGTGGCCACCTGAGTGATTTTCTTGCAGTTATCAGTGAAGCAAAAAGTCATCTCTGTTTGTGTAAGTGAACACTTATGACTCTTCTAGAACATGTCACGATACAGAAACTGTTTAGCAAAATTTGCTAGAAATTCCATGCATTCTTATGACTCGCTGACTTCCTGAATTCCACTTTCTTTAGATTTTCTAATTGACCTCCTCCAAACAGACACACTGGAATTCTTCAGTAGCTTATTGAAAACCATCACTCTGAATAGACTTCAGAAGCACAGCATCTCCTATTTTCTGCAACAGTTCAAGCTGAAAACTGCAAGCAGAAACAGTCCGGTCCCTCTCCTATTCATCCCAGTCAGAACAACAAGAAAATCATAATCAATTTGGTCTCAAACCCACAGAAAACCTGGTTTGTCCTGCATGTCCAGCATGGGCTAAACACACAGAAATGCTCACTATGTAATACTAGAAGCCACTATCTCCAGCTACCATATGTGCTATAGATTGGTACCCTGGGATCTAGTGTTTAAACTGTTCAATCATATATTTGTGTTCACAGTGGCAGCTGAAGGAATGAAATTGAGTTTTGAAAGTAAATGCTTTGCAGTCACAACTTTGTGTCACAACTGTGTGTTTCTGCTGGTCATGGAAAGCTCAGGAGATAAGCTCAGGCTATCTTCAAGTTTGAGCGTAAAAAGAAACTGAGTCCAGCCTCTTCATCACCTGCCTATCCTTTATTTCCCCTGACTCCACACTTGTTTTTTTGCAATGCCACTTACTGCTAGTTATATTGTAAATCTTGATTTTCATTGGTTTTCCCAACAGTATTACCAATTTTGAAACATGAAACCCTTCTGTTCTTGGTGGATGTCTGCTTAGAAAAAAACGCGACTATATATAAGACTAAAAGAAAGACCATTTAGTGATTTAATCTCTGCTTGACTTTTACCAGGATCTCTCTGCAAACATGAGAGGAATAGGAGAAAGCCCCTTAGTACAAGGAGACTGAAAAAACAGGTCAGAAGGAAAGTATTTCTTTCATATATTCACTATGATAGTACATTTGCTAAACACATGTCAGTGTGTTAAATTTAATGGAAAAACACTAGTGGTTAGATTTTGAGAACAGTGTCAAAATAATCATAAAGCTGTCTATTTCACAAGGAAAAATGGATTAGCAGTGACAAGGCCTAACTCTCTAGATGTATCTTTATACATAGAATAAAGGTACTCATGCTCATGTTTAGTGCTAGAGAAGTTACAGCGTGCAGTTCCATCTCTGACATTTTGTCACTGCATCCCACACAACCCAGCCACTTAAGAGGAGCCACAAGCATGGGTTTAAGAAATTATGTTGCTGCTGGGCGCAGTAGCGCATCTGCAATCCCAGCTACTTGGGAGGCTGAGGCTAGGAATCATTCGAATCCATGGGTTCGAGACTATCCCGGGGAATATAGTGAGACCTAGTCTCTAAAAAGAAAAAAAAAGGAAGAAATTAGGGACAAGCAATGGTCTACTGAACCTCTGTAGCCCATCACCTTTCCCGCTCCCGGTCACCTTGCTGTTGTCAGCAACCCATCTTTTAACATCATGGGTGACACTGACATAATCAAGGCAACAGCCTCTCCTTTTTCTTGCTCATGCAGGACCACTACTCACCTCTATTCTGACTGCTGCATACATGAACTCTTCATTCATTCATTCATGCATTCATTCATGCATTCATTCATGCATTCATTCATTCATTCATTCATTCATTCATTCATTCATTCATTCATTCTTTCAGTGTTTATTGAGCACTGCCTAGGCCCTGGAGATCAATCAGTGAAAAAATTTGGCTTAATGGTGTTTCCAAATCCAACATGGTCAGACATACTCTTGACGTATATGATCATCTTTGCTCTTGTTTAGCTTTATCTCTTTCAATAAGAGACTTCTGGGTCTCAGTGCTAATCTCTATATTCTCATGTTGAACCTGGGTCTTTCCTGGAATCCCCATATTCAATCTCCTGCCAGGTCACATCAGCCTCCTTCACTCTCCTCCTCAAATGGTTCTCAAGACCACATATCCTTTGACTAGACACCTCCTTGTTCCTTCCTCACACCTTGTCCAAGTCTGACCACGTCTGTGCTTAGGCTCAAGCTCCTTTTGGAAAGTTCTTCCATCTCAGTATGGTCAAATCCTAACCTTCCTTTACACATAACTAAAATGCTAAACTCAGATAAAGGTTTCAAGCAACCTCTTGGATCTCTCCTTTCACTTAACATGCACTGATGTCTAACCTGTTGTCAAGCAATGTACTTCTGGAGACAGTGGCTGTGGAGAGGAGGGTCTCAGGAAGCTCAGTCTTGGGGGTAGGGTGGTCAGTGTAGGAAGCGAGTGAGAAAGCAGCCCACAGCATTACAGGCAGTGTGATCACCGATGACAAGGTCAAAACAAAACAACATGGATATTAAAATTTCCAGGACTTCCATGTGCTTGAAGGGGAGCATGGGCTGAGAAAGACAGAAGATGAGACTGGAGAGAATTGTATGAGCAAGTAATTGAGGCATTTTGACAAGATCCGGTAGGCAATCAACACGCAGAAAGGATTTTTCCCCTAGATCTTAGAGCAGGGTGGGGATTGAAGAAGGGGAAAGCTTAAAGACAGAGCCTCAGTAGGAAATGATGAGAACATGAAGTAAGCATTTCTGGGAACACAGACAGAACTAGAAACTTGTTAGAAATGCAAATTCTCAGGTTCCACTCTAGACCTGCTGAACTGGAAGAAGAGGGGGTTCACAGAGATCAAAGTATCTAGCAAGCTGATCTATTTGTTGAATCATGAATAAGTTTCATCTTCATATGGGTTTTTATTAAAAGTTCCATCACATATACATGAATTTTTGCATTCATGTACTACACGTCCATAGGTGGATTTGTGCATAGATACACATATACACAGACAAGCAGGTACTACACATGCATGCATGCACATGAACATAGATACACACATATATAGACAGACATATATTTATTTATCCTTCTGTGTTTTCACAAACCCTCCAGGAGAGTCTCAGGCATAAATGGTTGGGAATAACTGAACAAAGTCAATGGCGGTGGTGACCAAGGCAGAGTTTGGGCATGGTGAAGAGGGAGAATCCTCTGAACCCAGTGGCCAGCTGGCAGCAGAAGGTGAGGGAATGGCCAAGGCAGCCATGTCCCCAGTCCTGGTTTGCATCTGACCAGGTGGTGCTTTCTCCCAGAGATGAGAGAGGACTGTTGGAGGAACAAGACTGGCTGCACAAGTGAGAGGTCATGGGAATGGCTTTGTATACCTCTGGTAAGAAAGAATGTTGCTTTCTTTGTCCCCCACAGCACTTACAGACTCCTCCAGGATGCATACTTACAAAACGCAACTTATAGTTGAGTTTTTGTGTTAGCTTTATGATAGACTGTTAATTCCGCAATGGCAGGAGCCAGACTTACTTAAGTGCAGAAAATCAGGTACAAGTGGTGGTGATAAACAGACAACCCCTTTAGAAAACTCTTTGGAGTCAAAAGTGTACAGCTCACTAAGTCAGAATAATCTCTCGGGCAATCATTTTGTCTTTCTGGGACAGACACTCACTGCTATGGTGTCCCAGGAGGCCGTTAGTCTCACCATCACAACATGTAGGACATGACACCACTAAGTAAATGATCATTTCCAGTACACTCCAAGGCTACACACTGTACCTGATGCTCTTTATGCACCTGCTGTCATTTCATGCTCAGACAATTCACTGAGTGAAGTGTTGTCATCCACACTTGACAGGGGAGAAATGGGGGCTTTGCAACTTACAGTCTCACAACAAGGAGGAGCCAAGATTGAACTCCAATCTAACACTGAGAATCCCGTTCTTAGTCAAAAGGGTACATTCCCCATTCCCATTCCCTCCCATTCCCACCATCCCATCCCTGCTACACCATCCTTTGCCATGCCTCTTCCCCCATCATGCAGCAATGCCACCCCCTGCCAGGCCACCCTCTCCATACCACTGCTGTTTGATTTGTCACCTCTACAATGGGAAGAAGGGGCTACAAAATAACTTGGAGGAATAAACAGAGTTTATAGGGATTATGTTCTCTACCTTTCATATGATGTGCTGAAGAATTGACAGACAGTTATAACAAGTGGGAAAGCATTAGAAATAATGAAAACTGAAACCATTTAACATACAAGAATGAATATTATTTGAAGTTCTAGGTGGAAAAACAGTACTTTATAACAAGAATGGGAATGAGTTTAACATGTTAAAAAGATAACTGTGATGGAAGCTATCTAAAGGAAGAGGCTAAGTCACAGTGCATCTGAGAAGGAGATGGGTTGGAGGTTTCTTTTCTTTTTTTTCTTTCTAACAAGAATCAAACAGACAATGCTTTCAAACTTCCTGGATGACAGAGCAGCAAACGCAACTAGTGAATAACAGCCTTTGCTCCTGACTTCTTCCTTCAGCAGTCAAGGCCTTGCTTGACCCCACTCTGCTCTCAGTTCCCGTGTCACTCATGAACAAGTACCTGATAATTTTGTAAAGCATCTTAAGTAAATGAAAAGACATGCTTTTAGCACATCACAGAAGGGGAACTCTGTAGCCCTTTAACTCCAGAGACTGGGAGGTTACATTATCTGTCCAGCTTTCCCTAGAATGGCCAAGTTCCAGATGGAGGAAGAATGGCCTTCTTTCCCTCAGTTGGTAAGTGCAGAGCCACAGAAGCCTGCAATGAAAAAGAAGTCCACAAGGGGGAGCAAAGACATACACAAGGCAGAGACCTGGTCTGAAGAGGGTAGCAAAAATCAATCTCCCAGCTACAATTGGAAGAATTAATTTGTTAGACTCTGTTGCTTCCTTCTTTTGTTCTTTCTCTTATTTCCACCAAGTTTCCATTAGCAGACTCAGCTTAGTCTATAAAGGTACAAGATAAGGTCTATTTTTAGAGCTGAATGTGTTCATTCTGTGGCCTGGGGTGGACCTGGCTGCTCTTTTGGGGGTTGATCCCAGGGTCTAGGGGAAACAGTCCTGGTGTCTTCTCCCTAACATAAAGCCAGGAAGCTCTCAGGGCCATTGTAATGGACACTTCTCCACAATATTTTAAGCAAAGATATGGCTCCTGGGACAAGTTAGCCAGCTTCCAGGAGATACCACTTGTAAGATTTCTGAGAAAACACGATGTCTTCAGAGGTATGAATGATTCTGAGATAAAAAGGAATTTTTCGTTCTTAGTGTAGGATTGACTTTAATAAAAAGAAAAACATCTAAATACGTCTAATAATAAGAGCACGATTGACTTTAAAAAAAAGAAAAATATCTAAATATGTCTAATAATAAGTGCACTTCACACAACAATTCTTCATTAGAATTGCTCTCGTGGATCCCCCGGGAGAATTGAGTTTTCACCCAAAGATACAAGTATCAGTCTCATCGCTTTGTAGTCACAGACTTGGAACTTTCAGGGGGTGAGAACAAAGAAAGGGAAGTTTAAAACTGTAAAGGAATACTGCTTTTGAACAAGAGGCTAGAGCTCTCCAGTGTGCACATGTGCAGGAATTTGTCTCCTCCAACTTCTGAGTATTTCTCAAGGTGTTGACAATTTAAATAGATACAGTCAGAGTAGAGGTCAAGTTGACAGAGAAACAGCAGCCCTAACTGGTATGATTGACAGAGCATCGCAGGCTGGTCTGGCATTTCCCAAACTTGGAAACAGATGCATATGATACCCACACATGTAGAGTGCAGGCCATGTACATCTACCAAGGTAAGAAAAAAGCTAGATGGATCTTTTTTTTAATTTGTTTTTGACAGAAAGAATTCTGAGACTTTAAAATGTACATAATCAATGTGAATCTCTTACAAGAAGATCCATCCATACAAAGCAGACTCAGTACTTTCCAAATTTATGGAATTATGGTATTTGCTTTTTCTTTTTTTCGGTGTTTTATGGGACTAGGGACCTCAGAAGCACACTTAGGGAAAGAACACAGATTCTTAACTCTTTCTCTGTCCTGTGGAATCTCCTTTGGCACTTCATTCAAAAAGAAAAGAAAGGATTCTATCCCAGACTCTCCAGAAGGGCCATGGCAACTATGTGTCTCACAAGGCTCATCTGGAGATTCACCCAGGCTCTCGGAGTGGGTCACCTTTGTGTGGGTCACCACTGCTGAACTCGAGGACCTGGGTTCAAGTCCAGGAGCCACAGAGAGTCATTCAAGTCCATCCCATTTGGAAGGCAACTTGATCTGGTTGTTTCAGTTTTCACATCCATAAGTAGGGAGTCAAGCTCATTTACCAGTATATTTTTAGGTCTAAAAGAGTTAAATGAAATAATGAAGTAAACAGCAAGCAGGCAGCAGATACTGTTTCAACTGGTAATCCTCTGTAACTGCAATATAAATAAAAAGACTTAAAGTATTTGCCTTCCCCTTTTGGCTCACCTAACAATTAGTCCCCTTCTCTAACAACCTGGGATTCTGTCTGTGATATCCTTGTGATGTCCTGACCTTCCTAATACTTGGAGTAATTTTCTGAAAGGTGGCATCAGAACACTATCATAAGGAAGAGTATTAACAGAGGCAACCAAACCCAGGTATTCTAGAAGAAGAGTTTCTTATGTTCTAACAAACTCCATTTTCCAGAAGAGTCTCTGTACATCCCAATGAGCTGAAATCTGGTTTCGGAGCATTTACACGAAGTGATATCATCACAGGTCTGCACTATATGTGCCCCTAAGCTGCAGCATTTGGCTGGCAGCAGATGTCTGTGCTTGTCTGTTGAGGCAGTTTTTAAAATATAAACTTCAAAGGTATTTCTATTTCTATCAGGGCAGATGTAATGGGATTTTTATAGGCATTGTAACATTTGGTGTCTTCATACTTTCCTTCCTTTTTAATAATCCTTCAGTGTTATACTCCATTAAAAATTTTTTTAAAATTAGTACTATGAGAGAGTGTGTGTATGTCTGTGTATCTGTCTGTAGGTGTCTGTCTCTGTGTGTGTCTATATGTGTCTGTATACCTGTGTGTTTGTGTATATTAGTGTGTGTGTGTCTGTGTATGGACAGGTCCACTGAGAGGGGGGAAGTATGTATGAATATGACTCTTTCCCAAAGAGGTGCCTTTGTATTTGTGTATGAATGAAATAGTATGGATAATTTCAGTCTTGCAGTGGATTCTATTACAAAGTTCATTTGTAAGTCAGTAGTTTGGAACTTGGAACACATTTTCTCATAAAGGAATGGTTCTGCCCGGTGGCGAGAGTCCTCGGCCAGCTCACAGAGCCTGCTGAACTCATCCTGCACCTGAAGTAGGATGGCTGTTAACGCCAAAGAACAATGTTTCCATGGGAACACATTCTCAGAGGTCTACTGTTAAATGTTGAGAATCAATGGATATAACTTTTAACTCATTCCCTAAGTTGCTTTTTCCCTTCAATAAATTACCAAGAAGAGGCATGAATTATTTCTATTCATACCATGAATTATTTCTGGAATGTATTAGGTTAAAATAATATTTTTTTCTCCACTTGTTTTAGGCACATGGAGACTTTAGTAAAAGGGAAACACATGACAAGGAAAAGAGTTTCTTTAAACATTCTGAAACACTTCAAATCTGCCTTCTTGTCCTGATGTTTCCTGGCTCTTTGCAAACCACAACCGGTCAGCTCACTGTGGAGGCAACTGTCACTGTCGTTATGTTTGTTTTTACATCAAAATGTATATTTGTTTTTTTTTTATTTTTATTTTTACCTTTCCCTTAAGTTTTAAAACTTGCCTTATAATTTAAAAGGAATCTGAAATAACTAGTAGTGAAACATATTCTCGATCACACTGACCACAGGAATCAGAAATGTCTCAAGTATACTATACACAGACTATGCTAGAAGTTGTTTAAATATATCACAGAATCACAGGGCTGGAAAGAACCTTAACAGATCGTCTTGTCTATACCCTGGCTTCCAGACAAGCCAATCATTCCAGACAGATGAGAGCTGACCCAACATTAGAGGACAAGGATGACTTTGTCTTTAACCCTTTCAAGATGGAACACTTTCTTTGAAGGTATTCCTAAAGATTTCAGGGTCTAATACTTTATCTGTCTTGCTTTCCCAGCTATCCATACTCTTTTCAGCAGTAGAAACTAACTTCAGCTATTGTATTTAATGAGCAACCTAAGATCTGAGTGAAGTTTTCACACACAGGAATGTTTTAGTATACTCTCATTTGCAAACCCAGAGACTTAGGTTCAAAGGAAAGTTAAATTCAAAAATTATAATAAAATTATAATAACATCTATTTATAGTCATTTTAAGGTAGTAAACAAGGCATACCATTCTTATCATGGAAGTTCTTCAATCAGATAAGGAAATCAAAGAGAAACTATCTCTATTAAAATTATTTGTAACACATGTTACTCTGAAATGTCACCAAACAGACATTCTGAAATATCTATTTACAGCTTTCTACAGGACCTGCAAAGAATGATCTCAAAATATTTTTGGTATTGGGTATTTAAGTTTAGTTATCAGAAACCTTTTAATGGGAGTTTTCAAAGGAATAGGTCTTTTGATCTCTATAGTATGGAAGATACTAAATATATTGGCTTCTAGCAAGCACTCTTGGTTATGTCACTGTCTTAAAATAGCTCATTCACTCCCAAGGGGAAAAAAAAAAGAAAGACAAACTATTCTAAATTCCCTTTGTTTTGAGGTCTAAGTGCCTAAAGATGAGGTTTTTATAAGAAAGAAATGTAAATGGAAGGAAATTTCTACATTGTTGTCTAAATTTCATTTGCTATTTTTTTTATTCCCCAAACTTGTGTACTCATTGGATGATGTGATAGTTCATCCTATGTGTCAACGAATGGCCACTGAGTGCCCATATGAAATATTTCTCTGGGTGTATTTAGGAGTGTATTTCAGGGTGAGATGATCATTTGAAGCAGTGGATGCAGTGAAGTAAACTGCCCTCCTCATTAAGCATGGACATGATCCAACCCATACAATCACTTCAAGACCTGAATAGCACAAAATGAAGAGGAAAGAGGAATTTCCCCCTTCCTTCCTGCTTCATTGACTGTGTTGGGACATTCCATCTCAACTTCCCCTGCTCTCAGACTAGGATTTGCTTTGTCAGCTCATCTAGTACTCAAGCCTTCAGCTTATCACCAGCTTTCCAAATCTCCAGCTTGCAGACAGTTCATGGGACTTCACAATCTCCATTTCCATGTGGGTGATTCCTCATAATAAATCAATCTCCATTCATCCATCCATCCTTCCATCCATCCTTCCATCCATCCATGCATTCATCCATTTCCCTCTCTATATACATGTATGCACACACACTATGTATGTATATGTAAATGTATACATATTTAATCTCTCCCCTTCTGGTTCTATTCTCTGCAGAACCCCAACTTATACAGGTGACTATTCAACCTTCCTAAGTAGCTAATGAAACTGAAATAATTCTTTGAGAGCATATTAACAAATGTGCCTCTATAAAATAACTCTCTAAGCGCTAGACCTAAATTTTCTACATTAGCAAAGCACCCCAGTGAAAACTTCTAACCCTATCTCTCTATTAGGTTATAAAGTAAAATCCACCATCAGAGCTTCCTGGCAGACATCACCTCCACACTGCTTCAGCTTATCCACTCAAATGGCTTAGTTATTTTAAGGGAAGAATTGTTCCTGCAAAATGGAAACTTGTTACTACCACCAAATATTCCAAATCTGCTTGCTTTGGAAGCCAAAGAGCCCCTGAGCTTACCATAGTGGGAAGTCCTTCTAATCAACCAAGCAGATTCATGGCCCAAAGAGGGCTGTCTCTGTACCCATAAAGACTAAGGGTATTTGCTTGAAAAGACAGAGGAAGAATATAAAAATTAAGTTTTCTTATTTTTACCGTCAGAATATCAGCATTAGTTATGTCAGTGATGTCAGGGCTTGAGGGCGACAATAATTGCTAATTTTAGACAAATGGACAAATGACCAGTGTGCGCTGTCCTTCATTGGCTTAATAGAAATATACTTAAGGAGAACTGTCCTCCAGAAACCTTTCCTTCCATGCTGGCAAAAATAAAACATTAAATTGCAGCTCTGGCCTTTATTAGGAGTTTGAAAGATGTCCTGCAAGGTACCCACTAATTATGCAATTGAGTTGAAGCAAAGAGCAACGTATACATGGACAAAGACAACTTACTTGCTCATTTTTAGTAAGCCTGGTTTTGTTGTGAATGTCTGATGTGACTAAGTTGAATCCATGCTTCTCTGACAAGATTCTCAGAAGCAAGACCACGGTGCGGCTCCCACACTTGCCTACTCTGTTGTATACCACCTGGCTTGGGAAGGGCAGCACCTGGAAAAGAGCCAGAGAGCAAACATGAGGCTGTGATACTTTATTGGCTTCCTTGCATTTCAGAACAATAAATGCTTCATTAGTCTAAAGAAGAAGTTGCCATCTCAAGCCAGTGAGAGCACATAAGGGATGAACTCATTTATTTCCAGAATATAATTGTAGAGAAAAATGCGGGGCTCACTGCTAGCTGCACCGATATTTAAAATTGGTAACATCCAATGCCATCTGTAAGACTGATTGTAAAACTTGTTTCTTCTTGGGAGAAAATTTATAAATATGTGCTTTGATGACAATATCCTTTTGCAAGATATCCTATGTTTTATTAAGACAACTTTATATTATGATCAAGAAAAACAGTTATTTTTAAATTGAGAGTCTACAGACAATAAAAATCACTCTTACGAAAGTGTACAATTCCTTGGTTTTTACATATTTACAAAATGGTGCAAATATCACCACTAACTAATTCTACAATATTTTCATCACCCTCTAAAGAAACTCCATATCCATTAGTAGACCGTAGCAGTCACTTTCCATTTCCCTCTGTCACTGCATTATCTACTTTGTTCCTATAGTTTTGCCTGTAGCATTTGGGACATCTCATATATAAATGGAATAATAAAATATATACCCTTGTTTTGTGTGTTCTTTTTCACTTAATAGTTTCAAAATTATCCATGTTGTAATATGAATCAATTACTAATTTTTATATGTCTGACTAATATTATATCATACAGATATTGCACATCTGTTTACACAGTCATCATTTAAAGGACATTAGGGTAATTTCTACTTTTTGGTTGTTATGAATAATGCTGCTTTCAATGTTTATGTACAAGTATTTGTGTGAACATATGTTTTTGATTCATTTTATGTATATCCTAGGATCATATGGTAACTGGATCATATGGTAACTCCATGTTTATTTTTTTGATGACCTGCCAAACTGTTTGCAATACAGCTGCACCATTTTATATTCCCACTGACACTGTATGAAAGAGTTCCAGTTTTTTCACTTCCTTGCCCACATTTGTTGTTTCCTGTTTCTTTTTAAATTATAGTTGTCCCAATGGGGTAAGTGGCATCTCACTGAGATTGACTGGCATCTCCCCAATGAGTAATGATGTATATTTCATGTGCTTAATGATGACTTTTATATTTCCTTTGGAGAAATGTCTATTCAAATTTTTTGCCCATTTTCAAATTGGGCTATTGGTCTTTTTATTGCTGAGTTTTAAGAGATCTATATTCTGGACTTGCAAATGCAAATACTTGATTTGCAAGTTCTTTTTTCCATTCTATGGGCCATCTTTCTTTGTATTTTCTTGATAATGTCATTTGGAACTCAAATATTTTAATTTTGATGGTAGCCTGATTTATCTAATATTCTATTGGTTGCTTGTATAACCATTGCTGAATCCAAGGTCACAAAGATACACACTTATGTTTTCTTCTGGTTTTATAGTTTTAGTAACTAATATTTAGGTTTTTGATTCATTTTGGTACTGTGTGAGCTAGTGCTCTAACTTCATTCTTTTGCATGTGAATATCCATTTATTCAGCACCATTTATTGAAATGATTATTCTCTGTGCATTTAATTCCTTGACATCCTCATTGAAAACTTACTAACCATAAACAAATTGATTTATTTCTGGACTCTTAACTCCACCCCACTGGCCTCTATGCTTACCCTTTGCCAGTGCCATAGAGTCCTGATTGCTACTGCTACTGCTTTATTACAAGTTTTGAAATCAGGTGGAATAAGTCCCTCTAAGCTTGCTCTTCTATTTCAAGATTGTTTTGGTTATTCTGGGTATTGTATTTCCACGTGAATTTTAGGACAAGTTTGTCAGCTTCTGCAAAAAAGGCACTTGAGATTTTTATAGGGATTATAGTGAATCTGTATGTCTCCATTAAATCTGTGTATCTACCTGGGAACCACTGTCATTTTAATAATATTAAATCTTTAACCCACGAACATGGAATTCTGTATACTTATTTAGTTCTCTTTTAATTTGTTTCACTGATGTTTTGTAGTTTTTAATGTATTAGCCTTATACCCTTTTCATTCTTTACTTTTATAAATGAAATTGCTCTCTTAATTTCATGTGGAAGGGTTTGCTGACAGAAATAGTTGATTTCTGTATAATTATCTTGTATTCTGCAATCTTGCTGAACTCACTCATCAGCTATAATACTTTTTTTGTATGGATGGTTTCTTTAGGATTTCCTACATACAAGACCATGTCATCTGCATACAGATAATTTTGCTTCTTTCCCTCTCCTTGCCTTTTCTTTCTTTTTTCTTTAATTATCCAATTTTAATGATTGTGATAGGCCAGTGAGTTATTATCAGAAGCATCTGATTAAATATTTGTATCTCAACAAAGATTTTATTTGTATTTCAAATGTTTAGCAGTGAGCAGCAGCTGACAAATGATAATTGATTCTTTCATTTGGTATAGACTCCTAACAGAAAGACATACAAAGGCCCAAAGCTGAAGAATATTGTACAGTATAAACAGAAATATGCACCAGCTTATCTGAGGTATGTCACTTGAAGCTTTTCTTTTTTTTGCAGGTTTGATTATTTTCTTTAAACATTTCATATGCAGAGTAGCATTTCATAAATTTAAAGCTTAAAGGCCAGTTGTTTTTTGGAGTAAAACATTCTATCACTTAACAACTAGTCACGTGCCATGTTGATATAATTCTTCCACTGTGTATTTTCCGTTACTCAGTACCATCTAGCTTCTTCAGGGACGGCCAGCATCTTCCCCCGTGTCTCCTCACAGTACCTAGAATTTGCTTTGTGCACATAGTGCCTCAGTAGACAGCAGCTGATTCTTGGCATCTCTCAAGGACTTAATATGCTGTGTCACACTTACTAACACAACGGTTCTGCTGAAATGTGAGAACAGGAGAATCTTCAAATACAACTGATTTCTTTTCACCAAACAGTAATGAAAAACATGAGACTAAAAAGACAGTTATAGTTGTAGATCAACTTACTTCTAGTTCAATCGGTGAGAACACCAAAGGTTGTTCTTTGGCAGTGATTGTAGAAGTTCAGATAAATCATTTACATTCTTAGTTTCCAGGAGATGACTCAGAGAAGTGCAATGAGGCTTTGTTTTTAATGCAGTGATATTAGTGGCTTTTGGAATTTTCCATAATAACCAGGCTGTGGCAGGGATGATGGCTGTGACAGAGTGGCCAACCTAAACACCAAGTTTAGTTTCTTTGGAGAAATAAACTGCTTAAGAATTGGGGTGAATGCATTCCCCTGTCTTGTGGCTTAGCACAGAACAGCAGGGAGAATTGATAACCAAGGAGATGTGAATTGTCACATATGTAAGAACTTTACTGCAAGAATAAGTACAGATTTAAATGAAGAACTAAGGCACTTATATAGAAACCTTAGGTAAAAACTTAATTTTACTAAATTTATTGGATAATCAGTGCAGTAGCAGGCTTAGAACCTATCTACTTCCCTTTGCTAATAGCTGAAGATGCCATTTACTTTTGAGTTACAGGCTAGTGATTTTTAAAATATATTCATTACATATTCATCACAATTCTGTCATTAATCTTACGGGAAGTTCCAAAATAATGGTTTTAAATATTTGTTATTTAAAAGAACACATGCAAAAATGAAATTCCTGCATCATTCTTGTAGCCGATATACAATCATCTTTGAAAAGACAGATTAACATCCCACTGCGATTCATTTTTACCATTTCTCTAAACATCAGCCAACAACTATATCCACATTATTACACATTTCAACAATGTGTTTTCATTGTTTTCTGAAATCAGTATTGTAGCTTTTAAAGACACAGCACACAGCATTACAAACACGCACCGCACCTGTCTCATATTTAGAGGAGGGCTTTCAAATGATTTTCTAAAAGAGCTTATATAATTCAGTGGACTTGGCTATATTAATGGGTTGATTTGAATATGGTGATAAAAAGAATAGCAACAAGTTGATTAGTTCCCGTTATGGCAGAAAGATCCATTCTAAAAGGTCTGCTTTTAGACTCATTGTCACCTTTTATTAGAAGTGTAATTTCTGGACGGGTGGTGAAAAGGGGAAGTGATTTTTATGGAAGGCTGATCCTGACCCTGTCTTAGGCTCTGTGCCAGTTTTTTATCCTTATTAACAATACTGAGTCAAACAGCATAATGTCTTCATCCTCACTGTGCATTTTTCTAGGAGTTTAAATTATCAGATAATTTAAACATCATTAACAGCATCTAAGTGACTCCCCCATGTACCTCCCACTTCCCCAGAGAGCATAGGTACCGTAAAGGTGAAAGTCTAGGTGCAGTTCCTCACTCCTCCACTACTTTCGTTCTATCCCCTGGCCCTCATCCACCGAGGGTCTGACTTGCTTGAGAGTTCCTTCATGGTCTTCTCATCCTATCAAGTACTCTGTGAGGTAGACATTATGACTATTTTTAGATGAATAAATTGAGACCTAGAAAAGATCTTTTGGTAACTTTAAGGTCACAAAGCTAAAAAGCCTAGTTTCATACAACGAAAGTCTAGTTCTATACTCCCTGGGCCCCTAACATTATGATCTACCTAATAGAGCATGCTCCACCTAATAAAGCACGGCTTCACACAGTGAAAATGGTTTTTAGTTTGACTTCTGTAACAGAGATACTATTTCATTTTTAAAGTCTCAAATGCTTCCTACCTCATTAAATTTTTTTTTTGTTTACTAACATCAGCTATTAAAATCAGGCCCACTGGGTCATATTTATCCACTACCCAATTCTCCAGAATGCTCAGGTGGAGCTGATAGGAGGTCATTAACCTCTCTTCCTCCTTAAGGACACATTCTAGAAGCTGATGGAAGCCCACAATGGCACAGTGGTGAATGGGGAAAGAAGAGGAGGAGGATGTGGTTTTCCTTCATTCCTTTCCCTCCCTTCGCAGCTTCCTTGGACCCCAAAGACCACTCCACTAGGGAAGGAAAGAATCAGGATATAATAAGTCAGAGTAAATGTATATGAAATCCTTAATAACATCTGAAATGCCAATCAAGACAGGTAAATGCCCTCAAATGATCAACTTAGTAATTATGGAAAGAACTCCCCATATTCTTCAAAGTAATCTTTTCTATGGTCAGGCAGAAACTATTCCCCAGTCTTATCCTCTCTTATCATACCTGCAGGAATTCTGGTTACTCTTTCTTTGGGTATCATATAAAGAAATATACACCAACACCCCTCATTCAAAGAGAGCCCCTTCTACCCCCATGACTCTTCATTTTTGGCAACCATGGTTATATGAATGTTATGTCTATGGTTTCTATTTTATGGCCAATTTGTTAAAAGTGAAGGGAGCTCCAAAATATGTCACTGCGTGAATTATATATTTGTACATTGCCTGCCTTGTCAGTTCTGCAAATGCCACAAATCCTCAGGGGCTGACAGGATTGAACAGAGCATGCCAAATAGACAGAAGTCTTTCCAAGCTCAGAGCATAACAGTAACTACCACCAGATGACGTCCACGCTTTTCATAGCTCAGCCATGGCATGAACTGGGCCTTGAGGGGAGACAGTCTTGCTAGGTAAAAAGTAAACTTGGTCTGAACTAAGACTTCATAGTTTATAAGTTTCTCTGGGGATAGACCTTGGAAGAATTAACATTCATGCTGCTTTCACATCTCTGCAAAATGATATTTAGTCCAGTGGGTTAAAAGCAGTGGTTCCCAAATGGCCATATATTCGAATTATCTATGAATTGTTAAAAACTGCAAATTGTTGGGCCTCACTCTCAGATCAAGTGATTGACAGGAAGATCTAAGATCTTCCTGTTGTGGATGAGGGTGGTGTCTAGCTCGAGGAACCCTGCTGGCTGCTGCAAGGACTCACTCCCATAGAGCACTCCTAGTCTTCTAGGTACAGGGTTGAATAGCTCCAGGCAGCCTCCTGAGGGTTGAAGGTGGGAGAGAAGGTTGCCTGCTGGTTCCTGGAGGGGGTATATAGATCAAAGCCACTACTCCATCTTCCATGGGCTCCCTGAACTGCTAATGACCTCCGTAGTTAAAGTTTAGGTAAGCCAGTGAATGCCTGCTCAGCCAGAAAGGTTGCCGGCGCCATTAGGTGGGCAGCTTACCTGAGTAGGTAGGCTAACTGCCATGACACTATACATGGCTAAAGCACTAGGTTCAGAGCTAATACTATGCTGAAGATGAAATGACTTTGTTTAATTAGAAAAACTGCCCAATGCCATTTCACAGCACCTCCATTTCATGGTCATTCACATCGGCAGGGCAGGGAGAGTATTCTGGATAGGGTTTTGGGAGGCTTGCCCGTGGGGCCTCTCCTGGTAGGTACAGTCTCTATCCCTTCAAACAGCGCAAATTCATTCAGTGAATACACATTTAAGTTTCCCAGGACACTGCGGTGCTAAGAGCCAGTCACATCACCCCTTTGAGTCTCAAGTTCCTCATCAGTAAAAGGAAAGGACTGGATTACAATCCTGTTCCCTTCTGGAGATCTTCAGTGACTTGTTTTAGTCCATTATTGCTCACAAGCTAAAACCTGAAAATGTCTTAAAAATAAGACTAAACACATATTACCTTATCAAACACATGTATAAAAGAAACAGAAAAACTAAAAGTGTGATGATTTGTGCTGATAATATGGAGGCTAGCTCTACAGGAGTTTAAGATTCTTGGGATCTTAGGCATTTCTGTACCTGCCCCCCTCCTGTGGGCATGTCATGTAATAAATCTAACTTTATGTTCTTCTTGAGTTTCTCTCCCTTTCCATAGTTGCAGTCATTTTAAACTCTCTGTTCCCTTTTTAAGATCATCACCAAGGCCCAAGCTTGCACAGGCTTCAGCTTCTCAGCAGTGCTTTTTAGAACTCGGTGGGGATTCTCATCGGCTCCTGCCCATCAAATTATTGCAGGTTTTCTGATAGATGCATCTCCATTTTCTAATCACAGTCAGCTCTCCAGATCCCAAGGCTCATTTACTCCCTTCCAGAGGAGGAAATATACAGGACCTGCATAAGATCTCTCTCTTCAATCACTGCCATGGTTTCTGAATAAAAAGCTGTTCTCCACAACGATCAGATGGCATTCCTGCATCCTCACAGTTCAGAGCCATTTTCTCTCGGAAGCCTGGTCAAATATGAACCTTAAGCTTTCTCCATTTTCCCTGCTCCTGAACCTGAAACAGTTCCAGGTCTAATGTTACCTACAGAAAGACAAATTACTATAAATATCATTACAAGTCCATCTGTTTATCCCTCCCAAGAGATTGGGACTATTTGTTATATGCGTAGCAAGATAATATATATCTTTCTGTCTATTACAAAGCTGTTGGTATAAAAATACTGTTAAATGTTGCTTTAGAATCAATACTGTCATATTTATTACTTTAAGAATGTTCTTTAGGTTGTTTTCTAAAATTAGAAGTCAGGAATACAGTTTTTCCTCAGCACTCACGTTTTGAAACACCCTTGTTTGCTACATTATTTAAGATATATGTACTAAAAGTTGGTAAACTGGAGAAAGTTCCCTGGCCTGAAAGTCATGAAACATTGACTATCCCTTTGGCCAGGCTAGCTGAGTGTCCTTGAACAAGTGACCTTGACCAACTTCTCTGGGTCAAAGTTTCCTCAAGTGTAAATGGAGTTACTGATCACTATGATTTCATGGCTCCTTGTGTTCATATGCCCTGCATAACACTTAAAAACGTTCATGGAGTTATTTGAATGGCATTCTGCACTCGAAATATTTATTCCATTCTGATCTATCTAATGTCCTTATCTCCATAATGTACAACATCATTATGCTGTTCCCAGAAATGTAATACCCTGCACACTGTAACCAAATCCTCACACAAAGAAGCAATTTTCACAAGAAGCCAGAAGTAATTTTTGGATGTGATGATTAAACTATCATAGTGGGAACTTTGAAGTATTCTTCAGGAAAAAAATGACTTCCAGTTTGATTAAAAACTCAAATTTCAGGTGACCTTGGGTGAATGCTATCAGTGCCAAACATAAGAAGACGAATACTTTCAAACTTCAAATTAATAATTTCAAAAAAAATACACATATATAGAAAAGGCAGATTCATTTTTAATTCTGCAGCATTCTTTATGCTTCTTTTTTCTTGTAAGTGCACAAATCACAGATAAGAAGCACTCCAGAAACTGGGTATCTCATTCCTACAGCAAGTTGATTTCTAAGACCCAAAACTCAGTTTAGTTGGTAGAAAACCAAGTCCAAGCAACTGCAAAGAGAAATGAAGTCCACAGGCGACATATGTGAATAATGAGCAGAAGAGGGAAGATGCAAACATTTGGGAGGCTAGACCATCCTGATGGAATATTCAGTGTTTGTGTGGGACTTGGTCTTGCTTCAACAAACATATGCTTGTCTACCGCACTTATGCTTGGAACCCCTGTCCATGCTTCTAAAAGCGCCATAAGCCTCTAAAATTTTTATAAGCTAAATGGAGAATTTTGTATGATTCACCAGTATTAGTGTTCCTGTTTAACCCACACTCTCCTGTGTATATATGCATGTGTCTTTGCCTTGTATCCTTTTGTTGAGTTCAAAAACACTACGTCCTGTCGATAAGTAAATATGAACCAATTCTACCATTTCTGGTACTGTTTTTCATGCTACATTCTCAGTAACCTAAAAGTCCTTATTAAACAAACTTCTGGGAATGAGAGTTGCAGATTTCCCAGTAAGAACAGAGACAGACTTATGCTCCTCAAATTAGTTCTAGGTCTAGAATGGCTTCATTTCTATTATTAATCAATTTAGTTGACTTTTTACATTAACTTTTTTTTCTTTTTAGAGACTAAATCTCACTATTTGCCTGGGATAGTCCCAAACCCATGGACTCAAGTGATCCCTAACCTCCGCCTCCCAACTAGCTGATTACAGGTGCATGCCACCATGCCTGGCCCCTTATATTAACTTTTGAACCAGAATATGGGATGAGGCCAATGTCTTTGGGTAGATAATCTTTCGACCAGATCCACATACTTACTGTAACTCTCTATTCAGCTCTAGAACACATTTTTCCTAATCACATCATCTCCAAATAAAAGATACATAAATTCTTCAGTTTATATAAACTTTTAAGATTTAAGAGTCAGTTTTGAAGTCAATCTTTCTTTCTACTTGTTCTTTTTAAACGTTAATGTATACTCTGAACCCAATCTAAAAACCCATTTGTTCTAATGCAGCGGAGAACTGTTGATTATTGATAGTAAGTTTCATAATTTATAGCAGGTATTGCTGGCAATGGCCAATCATTCAACTGAGAATGGGCTCCACTGGATGTTGGTGGGGGTGAAAAAGTCAATTACCCTCATTACGAACACCTCCAGAGAAGACTGACTTCATTGTAAACAGCACAAAGGCCGGGGAAACTGCCATGCCTGCTTGCCAAATCTCCTCTTTCATCCAAGTACTGAGTAAAGGCTTTAAGATCAAAGGCTTAGCTCCACTGCTCATTGTGATCCATGTTACTATTTTCCATTGAAAATATCTAAGTCAAATTTTGCTTGAGTGTGAACATATAGCAGAAAAACTTATTCTAGGATTCAAATGGTCATTGTTTAAATTCTTTGGTTGAGTTTATGGTTTGTATAACATAACCTACAATTTAAAACAGTGTGGCAGGTTGGCACAGTGATAGCTCCCTATAAACCGCCCCCCCCACCCCCTGCTCCCGCCCCCATTTCAGACAGAATGTAACCTACTCTATATGGAACTTGGGTCTGATAACACAAATTGCTTTGGCCAGAGAGCCACTGGCAAGCACAGCACAAGTAGTGGCTTGAGAAGAGTTTGCACATTGGCTCTTGCCTCTGAGCCTTTGATCCACCATACACACTTAGGCTCATCTTCAGGAGGGTGAGACCCTGTGGAATGCTGAAGATCCTGTGACTGAATTTCACAGACAATTATTGAGCCTTTACCGAGGGCCAGTCAAGTGGTTAACAGCAAGATATTACTTGATGTCTGTGAACTACTCATCAATTATTAGACTTTAAATTCCATGACTGTAGGGTATAGCTGCCTCTTCCCTTTCAATAGTATCCTCAGTCCCTTGCTCAGTTGCCTGGCATATAGGAGATAATAAAGGATAGCTAAAGAAATGATTATAGCCCCTAGTCTCTGACCCGGTATGAACTCCTAATCTAAGAGGGAACCAAACACAGGCACTGCTTGTTCTGATACCATGTGTCCAGTATCCCATTAAAGGTATGAATACCGGTACAAGTTCAGACAGAAGGGATGATGAAGTTGGCTGGGGAATTCAGGGATGGTTTCACAGAGAACTGGATATTTGAGCTTGGCTTTGGTATCTCTAGAAACAGTACAGCCTCAATTCAGTCATTCTCCCCTTGCCAAAATACATCTACCCAATTCTTGCTGGCTTGAATTAATAAGGAACTTTTTAGTCCTGAATTGGCTGTGTAAGTTGGCTTCCTGGCATTTTTCACATTCATGAGTATTGTGTTGCATGTAATATGCAAGGAAAATACAGCATGCAAAATTCATCAGCTCTCTGAGTTAATGTTGGCTTCCATCCCCACTGGGTTAAAGGCAGGGCAAAAAAAAATTGAGGAGTCACAGCCTCTAAGAACAACTGACTTGAACATGGCTAAAGAATATCCATAATTACTTTATGTTACACCTCCATATATCAGTAAGGATGCTTTTGTGTGTAGGCAACAAAAAACAGTAAGAAAACATTCATTTACAGATAAACAGAAAATATATTTTCTTTTATAACACAAGGTCTAGGTATGGAGGTTTTAAGATTCATTCCATGTATTTGTTCTATCTTGCTCTGTCATCCTAAGTATATTAGCATTGTCCTCAGACTAGTGGTCCTCATGCTGCATAATGATTGTTGGAATTCCAGGCTTTTCATGTAGAATGACAAAGCTCAGGGGAAGAAAATACTATCTTCCTTGAGTATATCCATTAAGATAGGAAAAATCTTACCTTGGAGGACCAAACAATACGTTTCCTAGGCTAGATCAGACCCACCATCCCACAACTCAAGCAACCATTAGCAAAGAAAATAGACAACTATTATAGTCATAAATTAATCAAGGGTCACCACTGAGCTAGATGTAGGATAACTTTACCTAAGCCAGATTCTGTTAAGGATGAGGAGACTGTGAGGAAATGCATATGTGGCAAGCAATCATAGGGAACTGCTAGACTAGTATTCAAAGAGCCTGTTGTTCTTGACTTTTCAAACATCCATTGATGAAAACCCAATTCTCCACTGCAGAGAAGGAAATAAACGACAGGTACAGAGAACATTTTTCAGTGACAAACAAGGGTCTACTCACTTGTTGCTTCCTATACATATACCATCACTTCCTCCACTAGGCACAGATTTGTTGATAACTGGAGGGGACAGAGCAAATGTATTTTCCTTTAATATAAAATAACACTGTTTCCTCAATGCGCTGAAATGAGATGGAGAATTGGCAACAAGGTGAACTTGAGCTGGAAGATTAACTCCAAATAAGAATCTAGAATTCACAAGATATTTTTGGATACAGATGGTAATAAGATATTTAAATTGCTCTCAGATAAGAAATGTCATACTGCCTACATATTGGAGGCTTTTTACAACTTTTTCACAAGCAAATTAATTTTAACAAGTATGAAATACAATAGAAATCCAATCTCTACTACAAAGCTGATCCTTCTCCACAGTATCTGTAAAATAGTGGTTTCTATTTGTTTTCATTCATTACTTGGTGCTGGGTAAACAACCTTTTCAAAAATTTCCAAGATACATGAAGGATCCCATTTCCTATGGCATTATCACACAGTGTACTCAAGCACTATTAAATAAAGGAAATTGTTATTTCCCCAATTTTTTTTAAACTGACATAAAATTTACCCTCAGTGTCTTACTATCTAACAGGAAGAAGAAAAGAGGAAGAATTTTACAGAAGAATAACTATCTTTGTAACTATTTCCCCATACTTACCAAGAAGTTGAATTTGAATAAGTAATAAAACAAAAAATATTGTTAGGAGATGTTAAGATGTTAGGAGATGTTAAGAGAAATGTGCCAAATTTAAGAACACTAAAGTTTGAAGGGAGGGGAAGAGTCACAGTTTTTAAAGGCCTACTGCTGTTATAGAGAAACCAAACCAAAGGACAAGAAGAAGTTAAAACTAGCAAGCAGATAAGAGAACTGAAGATTAATCAAGGGAGCAGGAAGAATGCAAAACCAGGGGCAGGAAGAGCACAAGAGATCATGGTGGTGGGAAAACTGGGGCATACAGTGATAAAAGGTGAATATGTATATATTCAGAATATGTATATATTCATATATAAGCATATATGTATATATTGGTTATATATATATTTTAATCTTAATTTTATTGGTTTTATATATATATGATATGTATATATCATATATGATATATATATATAAAACCAATAAATTTAAGATAAAAATAAAGTCCCATTGCTGATTCTCAAGTTGGATGGGATAAAATCCAGCCTTGTCAACAGATGGCCATGCTCCCAGGTCAGTCTAGTTAGGCTGCTTTCCAGCCTACATCATGAAGTACAGGGGCTCATGGCCCACCAGTAACACAGATAACTTGCCTCTGGACCCCCACCAGGGACCATGTCTCTGAATAGAAAACCATGCAAGTCTATCAAAAGGTTGGCTGAAGGACCTGGCATGTTGGAAAGACATAGAATCCATTCATTTCTCTGTATAATCAAGATCTTGGCTCTTGGACCAAGCTGGGCCATCACAAAGTTGTCTACTGAGACATAATTTCCTGACCACATCTGAGGCAGCTTTGACTACGTGACACTTTGACATTATGTTATGAGTGGTCATGCAGGGACACTCTTCCGGACATCACACAATTCAATTCTGTGCTTCTGATGGAGATGCATGAATCACACTTTCTCTTTTTGCATCTCTTTCTTAGGGCTCTTATTTGCTGGCAACTTAGATGCAGTTTCCTCCCTTAGTTTGTAAAACAACCCAATACCATATAGCATCCACAAGTACTCCTATATCAGAGATGAAAAAGCTGAAAGTTAGAGGGGCTATATAATTTGTTCTAGATAAAATGAACGTAGTGATGAGGACCATCTAGACAGAGCTCATGTTCTCTACTCCACGACTCCAGCTGAAAGACTAATGTATTTCTGCTGCACGGAAATGAGAAATGTATAACTGTTCATGTTCCCGTTTTCCCAGTGGTTATCAGGAAATTCAGATAAAGGCTGTTTAGCTATAGCAATTTTGGGGAACTTAAGTCTTTAATTTTATTTCAATTTGTATTTTCCAGACTTCTAATATGCTTTCATATATGTTTTATCATTTTATTCAATATTTTCTACAAATGGCCTCAAATTATTTAAAGAATGAAGAACAAAGTGTAAAATCAATCCACCCAAAAGCCCCAAAGGAAAAAATGCATTCCTATCATCTTACTGACTGTTCAAACACAACTTGTGAGTTATTTTTCTTTGCCTAGGGTCATATCCATAAGCTTCCAGTAGACTAGCGGTAAGACTGACTCAGTTTATTGTAGTTTATTATGGTTAACAATTGTATTCCTTCTTAGTAACTAACAGTATCTTCACTTTCTTTCAGATCATCCCCCCTTCCTTGCTCTGTTCATGGGTGTGTGTGTGTGTGTGCGGGTGTGTGTGCGCATGTGCGCCACATGCAGTCTGTTGCAATAACATTGGTTTAAAATACTATGTATGTTTCAGTACAGGTTCATATGTCTTCAAGTCCCACTCCATGGGTTTCTGGAGGGATATTCTCAACTCCTGGTTCAGGATGGGTGCTTGAACTGGGCAGGATCAACCAGCATCTTCCATCCACTGAACATAAGTGAATAGTTAATACCATTTACTATAAGTAGTATGTGTAATTAGTATGTCCAAATATGTCCAACTGACTCCTCAGGATTTTGTAAGCCTGTCAAAAGTTAAACTAATTTCTGATTGGGGAGGTTCAGCTGGCACCTGAGCAGTCATCTAACCAGTACCTACCTAGGACCTACCTAGAAATTAAGTTGCACAAATACCAGAGTTGACGGAAGAGTTGGAGTTCCTGCACCTCACTGTACCTGATTGAGACTTTTCATTTCTGTGGGTAAATATAATATTCCTCCCCCAAAGATACCCCCCCATGTGTATATGTGTATGAGTAGTCACACTCACATGCACAGGTGTGTACACACACACATACACATTTGTGCATGCATGTCTGTTTAAGCTGTCTCAGTTGGGTTTTTAGCACTTACTACCTAAAAATCTGAATAATATTTTGAGAAACTGGTGAATAGCCTGTGGTTAAGTCAGCTCTTCCATGAAACCACTCACTCTTCTGTACCACAGTGGGCTCCAGCTTCTTATCTTTGAATGATAATTCTATCACTAGTAACATTCTTAATTCAGCACAAGAAAATTGCTGTAGTTCTTTAGTTTTGTGATCAAGTATGTCAGCCTAATGCACTCACTAGCATGCAAGCCTTTAAGAAGGCTGAGATCTCAACATATTAGTATGATTTCTCTCTCTCATTATTCTCCCCAAAGTACCTATCTAAATATGCAATAGTGATGTATTGCTATTGCTCTTTTTTTTCAAACCTTATTTCATTTTCTTTAATATAGAAAATGAATTTTTTTAAACCTACCTATTATGAACTACAAATAATACATTGAAATGATGACCATTTCTGTGGTGGATTGTGCTTATTGCCTGCCTACTATGTATTTTTTTTAAATCATACTAATAGAATCAAGATTTTATTCTAGGTAACCATCAGTTCAGATAAGCATACCTTTTTAGACTCATTTGAAGTTGAAGGTGGCCAAACGATCAGTTACTGATCAGTTACTTAATAAATAAATGAGATATTAATGGATATTGCTGACTTGGCATTTGAGAAATCTCTTAGTGGTAGAAAGACTATCTGGCATACTTTTTCAATACTGTGTCTTAACAGTCAATTCTTTCTTCCTTCCTGGAACAAAGACACAATGTCTAGAGGGGCAGCAGCCATTTTGTGACCATGAGGAAATAAACATGAGGATAAACCGACAAGCTAAGACATTCAAGCTAATGATGACAAGAAAGAAGCAAAGGAATGGATTTCACTGTCATCTCTGTATCACTACAAGACCTGGATGCTTATGCATGAAATAAGTCTCTTCATTGCTTTAGTCAGGTTTCTCCGCTAGTTTTGGTCAAAAATATTTCTAAGGCACCTTTCCCTTTTTAAAGTTTTGCTGAAATTATTAATTAAAAATAAATGACCTCCAGTATTATGACCCTCAATCAAAAGCAGTTAAGATGAAAAAGAACCCCAGGCCTCAGACCATTCTTTTCAGTGCACTGACATCGAGGGAGCAGTACCATTCACTTAACATTTCTCTACCTCTGATCAAAATATGCCACTGGAAAGTTCTCTGTTTTCTTTCTTCAGGCACTTTAACTATATAAGTCTTTCATGTAACATGTTACTCTCTTTTCTTTGGCAGTTTATAAAATATTTATGGTTGGATGTCAAAGGAAGCTGGATAAACATCATCTGTACTAGCAGCCTGTCAAATGGAGCTCATGATGGCATTTTTAATCTGCTTGTTTATGGTAAAGACTTTTCCTGAAGATGTATAAGGCTTACTTTGAAAACACACTAATTTGCTCAGAAACACAGCTAAAGAGTCCCACCTGCAGGCCTCTTTCACCTCAACTTCAGTGTGGGTGCATTTGGTATGTTCTCTGCATACCTTACACCTGGACAATTATGTGGTCAGTAAACAACTTTTGACCTAGTTCTGGAAGTTACTCTGAAGGCCAAACTATATTCCCCAAGCTGTCATGGGGACTGAGCTCATCCAGAGGCTCACTTGCATCCAAGGATGGAAATGCAATTTTAGTTTTCAGCAGTGTATAAACAATCTCTTTGATGTTTCAGAGGACTAATACATGGTCAGCTCATACACAGATGGTTTGGAACAATAACTTAGAAATCCTACTCTATCTCCTCCATTGGGCAAGAAGTTTGCAAGCAACTTGCATGTTGAAAACCTTCAAAAACAAACAAACAAAAACCCACTATACAGTGCAACCATTTCTTTTTCTTTCTTTCGGTATGAAGTTAACAAATTATGAGCTGCAAAGCCTTCATTTGTGGTTGTCACTTTCTTTTACAATTTTTTCCTTATCTGTTAAAAATGTCTGTATCTCATTTTGCCCAGGAGTTGTAAAACGCTCAGCTCGGGCTCCTGAGAGAGCCTGAACATCTGTTCCTTCAACATGTGCCTTCCTGCTCATGTCTCACATCTATCCATTGGAGAAGCCCCGGGCCTTTCTTTAGGGGACAAGTAGCAGCGTCCAAATCAATCTCTCTCTTTCTGTCTTATAAACACGGAGCTCAAGTCTGTCGAAGTAAATCTTAAAATAAAGCTTAGTAGGTAGAAACCAAAATATGGGGACTGATGATGTCAACATAGCTTGTCTGGCTAATTCCGTAAGACTTCAGAGAAAGCTGGAGGGTAAATGCAAAGCATCTGTTTCACAGAAGAATTCAACAGAAGCCTGCATGGTAGAAGAATAACAAGAGACTTAAGAAATTCTCTTAAAGTGGCCCTGAGTAATGGACTCACACAGGCAGAATCACACCTGCTCTTTTTATTTAGACTCGCAGAAACACTCTTGCATCTTCTCTCATTCCAGTGCAAGTCTGAATTCATTCCATCTGGCTGGGAGGATGCCCTGCACTTTTGGCTGGGAGTGGCAGAAAGGCTACCGAAAGTGGGCCCTTGATCCCCAGGCTGGGGGAGCAGTGAATTACTGAGAAATGAGTTCCTGGGAAGCCCACCCCCTGTATGTTGGCCAAGGAAAAATTCAGAAAGTCTCTGCACACTTGTGCATGGGATGTTTTCCCTCCTATCTGGGGTAAAATTGAAGCCATAGGGGTTGCTCAGCTAAGATGCAGGGCAGGGGATGAAGGCCAAGTGGAAGGCAAGCCTTTTCTCCAGGACTTCAACAAAATTGTGAATTGATGAAGTACTCTTCACATGTTCCCTCTTCCCTCCTCCCCTGCAACAATTTCTCTGAATTTACATTTATTAGCTTCCCATTATGCTCCAAGGGATGCAGGGGTGAAGACATGCTGATGGTCGTGCAGGGGATTCTGTGTGGAAGGGTGAGAGCCCCACATTATAGGGGATGTGAATGAGACCATCTAGCCCCAGAGAGGGGGAAGGGAGGAAGGGAGGGCTGCAGAGGTTAATTCAGAAGAGAGCAGTTAACTTGCACAGTAAAGAGTTAGAGAGAAAACCTTTTGGGAGATATTTTAGTCCACAGAGGACACATTTTTCTAGGCTGCACATTCCTCTTTATTTTACAGCCCTTTAAAAGTGTGTAGCTTAGGCTTAGCTTGTGGGTGGTATAATGTCAGGCTCATTTTGCCCATGACTATAGTGCACTGACCTGTCTTCCATAGGAAATAATATGTGTGCTGAGTCCCTAAGGACATGACAAAATTAACCACTATTTAATAAGAATTCTAATTTTTCAGGTCCTGGACTAGTCACCTTATAAAGTTCATTTTGTATAATGATCAAATTGCGCATGCATATTCTGTTATCACCATTTACTAAGGATCTGGGGTCTGGGAACTTTCTATCACTGGTCCAAATCACTGCCCCCAAATTAGTTGGAATTGGACCCAATGTTTATCAGGCTTCAAAGGGACCAAGTGTGTAGGTCCTGTTCTAGAAAAGGCACCTGAAGAAGTATGAGAGACTAAAACCCAGTACCACCCCACTGCTAAGCCCCCCACCTGGGTAAGGAGGCCTCTTGCCCAAGGAAGGGAAGGGTGTTCTTTTCTTTGTAACCAACTTACTACCTCGACATACCGCCACACACTAGTAAGTATGTGCTGATGTGGGCTGAGGAGGATATATGTGGGAACCTCTTTCTAACTCTTCCAAAGCCTATCATTCTAAGAACTGTAGCAAAATATCATGTAACTTGAATGAGATACCACTTCACACCCACTAGTGTGAAAGAAATTAGTAAGCTGAACACCAACAATTACTGACAAGGATGCACAGACATCAGAACCCTCGCACATTATTGGGGTGATGTAAGAATGTAGCAACTTTGGAAAACAGTGGGGCAGTTTCCCCAAAAGTTAACATAAGCTACTACATGACCCTGAAATTTCATACCAAGATATGTACCACAATGTAATGAGGGTGACTGTTCATAGCAGCATAACTCATAATAGGCCCTAGGTGGAGACAACCTACATGTCCTAAATGTCCATGAAATGACTGAGATGGATAGAATTAGAGACAGCCATACAACAGCATGGGAGAATCTTCTCCCTAGGAGCAAATGAAGCACTGATGGATGTTACCACATAGAAAAGCTTGAAGACATGATGCTAAGACAAAATCATTAAAAGTCATCTGCTAGGTGCTTCCGTTTATACAAAACACACAGAACAGTCTAGAAACAGAAGGTAGATTAGCAGTGTGTGGGGGGAGGTGAAGACAGTGACTGGGGATGTGGTATAGTTTTTTTTTTTTTTTTTTGGTGGGGTATGATGACAATGTTCTGAGAAAGGACAGCGGTGATGGCTGCATAATTTTCTGATTGTCAAAAACCTGCCAAAACTGAATTGTATATTTTAAATGGGAAAGTTTTATGGTATAGAGAGAATATCTTAATTAAAAAGAGATTATTTGCATCTTATCTCTACTTTCTTCTTGGGTCTGTCTTTCCCACTTCCGTTTCCTGTCTTCATTCATCTGAGACTGGGTTTCCTGTGTCAGATGTCAGATGTCCCTGTGACTAGGCCTGGCTCAGACCAAGTGGGGTATGGGAGAGGGGGAAAGGTATACATGTTTGGGTTGGATGCTGAAGGTCTCGGTTCCCTGTTGTCCCCCTACCACCCCAGCCCAGTTCTCTACTGCTTAGGATGCTTTTAAATTAGCAACCCACCTTGGAATGCCACTCAGTGGGATACCTCCTCCTAGGGGTGTGTGGGTTCCAAAAGAGGTCCTGAGAGAAAACAACACTGAACTCTGCCACCATGGCTTGTCCAAGGCAGAATACCATGCACCCAGGGCCCTGGGATGTGGGAATAACTTTGTGGGTAGTCTCAACCTAGACACAACATTGGTGTTGCATACTTTTCCACAATAGACCCACAAACGCTGTTCTACACAACTGTACAAATCACTGGGTAAAGTAAATCGTGATTTGTGTGGGACTAAGACACTCACATTTCCTCTGTTCACAGCTGTGCTCAGCTAGTCCAGTGCAGCTGGGCACTAAGTTATTTCAGCAACCTAATCTATGAGTATTTAATCTCTCCCAGTAGAAAGCAGGATCTCAGAGGCAGTAGGTCTATCTTCATGAATCTGCTTCCCCTCAAGAAAGAGGACGCTCAGCCCAGAGGCTCCTCTTTCCAGCTGGTGGCTGCCAGCAACTGACCACTAACTGATGCTATTTAAAACATTCTTGTTAGAAATAATTAATAGACTTGTCTCATGTTTGATCAAGAAAACACCTTGGAGACTTGTGCAAGTAACTCCACCTAATTAACTCTCGAGCCATCTATTTCAGGTGTCAGCAATGCCTAATGAGGAGAACATGTAGAAGAGCACATGACCCCCACCTAGGGTGGGGCCAGAGGCTACTGTTTGTCCATTTTACACACCTGATAGGAATACAGCCAAAGCAGTGATGGAGATTTGATAAAAATAACCCAGAGCGTCATCACCTCTGAGAGATTCTTACTCTTACCTTTTTAAAAGAGCAAGCAAGGAATCAGTGTGCTATTAAAAAAAAAAAAAGGCAAATGGGCAGAAAATCTCTCCAGGGTGGGTAGCAGGGGGTGGTGATGGGGTAGCCTAGGCCCTTCAGACCCCTTGGCCTTGATTCTAAGGGAAGTAAGAATTAGCTGGAGCAAAGGATGGCTGGAGCACACTAGTTCTCGAGAGACCACCTTGGCAGGTGTGTGGCAAATGAACTGGAAAGGAGAAAGTTTGAGTCAAGAAGATGTGTGCAATTTCTCTCAAACCAGTAATTGGAGATGAGAGGCTCAAATGCTAACATATCCTCTGAGATCCATATGGAAACCCTTTAAAAATGAAATAACATCTACCACTTGGTATTTCTCTCTGAAATGTGACACAGAGCCTCAAGATGATGTGTGAGAAAGTTAGGGTGTGAGGAAGTCTCCTGAGTACATTCTTCTCATACTAGATGTGAAACTTCTATGGTGGTTAACTGGGAGAGGCATGTGGCAGGACACACAGACTGGCTTGAGCTCTCTTACTCCTCACACTGGACTTACCAGGTGGGGCTAACGTTGCCTTCAGTCTATGAGTGAGGAGACCTTGGAGAAGCTAATAACTCACTAAACTCATGTTGCTACTAGATACAGAGTTAGTTTTTAAATCTATGCCTGTCTATTTCAACCTCAAACTCAACTGAAGCCAATTTACTAGACAACTATGGCTAAAATTAACCAGGAACATTCTAGAAACTCTAAAAGGTTTAACTGACATGAAAGTTGTAAAAACTAATATAAATTTAAAAATAATAATAGATAACTATTTCATCAATGTAGAGACACACACCAAGGAAAAATTATCACAGAGTAAATGTCTATAGAAGAAAATTTTGAAAACTTATAGGTCCTGTATTTTTCCAGAAGCACTATAATAGTCACAGGGCCATATTATTAGCCAGATCCTCTCACTGTGAATATAAACCTCATATAAACCTTCCCTCCTGGGAACTCACCATGGAAACAAAAGCAGGTAATCATTGTCACTTGTCTGTAGTCTGTCAGAATTATCCATACACAGATCAACACCACCCCCTGCCCAAATACACTCCTACACAGAGCACAGCAGGAGGGATTCTACCAACTCCAAAGTGACTGATATTTCTCTTTCCTCAGCTGAAGTCGATGTGGGGCAAGAGGACCTACCTCAAGGGTGAGCTGGTGAGACCCTTGGCAGGGCAGCCACGTTGGAAGACACCCAGCTGCTGTGAGGAGGCAGTGGGGATCTCCATAGCATTGTTGGAGGAGTCAGTGTTACCCGCGGGGAGCTGGGGTGTTGGGAGGAGAAAGATAGATCCTGACTGAGTCAGGGGAGGCATTTGTGTGTTCAGGTTAATTATGATTTGGAGACTGGATATTAAGGAGGTTCAACTTCATTTTTCTGAGGGAGATAACAATGCATTGGATGAATCACAAAATTATAACAAAGTCCATACAAAAACAATGCTATAAATCAGAGGGAAACCAAAGTTGGTTGAATTCACATGAATATTTTAATTTACTCTATTGCTTATTAAGGATATTTATTTGTACATAGTCTATAACAGAAAAGATACAATGTAGCTCTTAAAGATACCTTCCATAGCAAGGAAGCATGAATTAAAAACAAGACCATATAGCTCTAAAGTTAAAATAAAAATAAAACAATGTAAAAAAGCACAAGACATGGGATCTAATATGGTGTCAGAAGGCAGTGCTCATGTGAACACCATAAAGAGGTTGTTGATATATTTCAGGTTGATATATTCTATGAGATATGGCAAAAGTCATCTGAACTAAACCATAAATTACAGTCAGGGATCATAAACTCAACCACAGACATTTCCTGTGATATGTGAATCATCATATAAGAGCAATAAAAATAATAAAAAAGGGTATTTTGCTCAACAAAGAAAAGTCTGCAAAGTGAAATAATGAAATGAAAAATAAATGAAAAATAAATTTTTCATTTCTACAAAATTTACAGCAAAAGCACAACATAGCCAACATTTTGAAAGCACTGTGATTGTAGACAAATTCAGGTGCTAATGGATGAAGAAACACTGAAGGAGGTAATCATTAAACGCTACCTTAGACTGAATGGCTATCTAATAGCTGAAAGTAGCAGAGAAAGGCTGAAAATAAAACTACTTGTTTGATGACATATATAAGATAGGATACAAATGTTTCTTTTCTAAGCATACTCCCAGAGAAAATAAGTCTTTATAAGATTTTAACATGGAAATGGATGGGTTCAAGGAAGATTCTGAATGGGAAACCAATGTTCAATTGATTTGGGATTAGTTCCAGGTTAGCATTCAATTCCTAAAGCAATAATCTTGTCTTGCTTACAGATTATTTTTCAGCAAACACTAGAACCCTTCTGGAATTTTAATTGTGTGAGGACTCAGGATGTCTCAGTTGTGAAGAGGCTCCTTCTGGCATTGTGTGCCTCTGGGGGTGAGGCCACCAGGAGGTCACAGTTACCAGTGACTACACTGGGCAGAAACATCAAGAAATGCTGCTTTGGCCATTTCTTAAAGTGAGTTCCACACTCTACCTGTTTTAAAATCAAAAGTGTTAAAAATTCAGATCCCCAAGATCCACTCCTGCTCCTCAGGCATGTAGAACCTGAGAACCTGTATTTTTTAAAAGAGATTCCAGGTAATGGCTACATCCACAAATGTTTGGACATTCCTGCTATCAGATATCACAGGGCAAGGACTGGATGTGTATAGGAGTCAGTGTGTGCACCCATTCAGGATGTGACTTGAGCTGTATTGAGTTCAAGGACTATGACAAAGTGAATTTTAGTCATTAAATGTTTATGGGAGAGGAGTGTCTCCTCTGTGAAAGATCCTGTGTACTAGGCATGGGGGTAAAAGCAGATATTACAGTGAATAAGGCAGTCACAACTCTATGAGGACAGTACACATGTTGGCAGAAGAGAGTAATAGAGATATTCCAGAAAACTGTGCAGAGAACTGGGGCAGAGAGTGAGTGGGAGTTGCTGTCCTAGAGTTATGAGCAGATTTCTCCTCAAGTCAAAGCTTCCATTTGGAGCTCAGAGCCAGGTCTTCTTTCCTCTTCTTGACTCTGTCCACCCCCTCCACTCTTAGGCACACTGCACATGCTGGGCCAGGTTAGTGGAGCACAGGAATGGGGAACTTCAAGGGATGGGGGAAGGGAAGAGAGGCTAGAGGAAGGGCTGAGAGAACGACTCTGTGAGACTTGAGCAACTGATAGGAAACACAGAAATCACAGTAGCGTGTTCTACAGGCCCACATGGATGCAATCACCAAAGTTCAGAGTGTAGGAAACTTTATTAGGACAAATGATTTGGTTTCTTCAAAAATAAACTACAAGAAAGGGAGCAGGAGAAGAAAGAATTTAAAGACTAGAAAAAAATTGAAAACTATCAATAAGTGAAATGTACAGGCATTTCTTGGGAGACTGAGTTGAACAAACTAACTAAAGACCTTTGTGGCAATCAGGGAAATACAAATATTGCATAGATTTCTGTTGATAGGTTATTTTGAAAGTTAAAGTTATTACAGTTATATTTAGAAGTTGTATATAAATGCTTGTGAAAGTGCATGTTGATATGTTTATGGATGAAAGGACATGGTAAAAAAAACAACCCAAATTCCAAAAAAGGAATTTGAAACAAAATAATTCATGGATGAAGTGGAGGGGGATGAGATTATAGATGAAATAATATAGCTCATGTGCTATAGATAGTCACTTTGGACTGCTCTAATAAAAATAACAAGCTGCAACTGTAAACAGGGCTGCAACGAACATGCGTGTACATGTGTCCTTTTGAATTAATGTCTTCATGTTCTCTGGGTATATTCCTAGTAGTGGGATTGCTGGGTCGAATGGTAAGTCCACATTCAATTGTTTGAGGGTCCTCCACACAGTCTTCCATAGTGGCTGGACCAGTTTGCACTCCCACCAGCAGTGTAAGAGA